>BQNB010036310.1:15631-45594 GCA_026074375.1 Tanacetum coccineum
CAAGTATAGAGCTATGGTACATAGCTTAGATATCCATCATAGTTGAGGTTACATCATATTGGGTTGAATGCCTAATTAATGGTAGCTTATTGTGTGCTTAATTATTTAGATTATCCGTGAAGTGTTTGTGAAGCTTTTGTTAGATTCTTTTGGGAAGCTAAGCATCAGGTGAGTTTCATAGTCCCTCTTTTTAATGTTTTTAAATTGGGATGGACATGATGCTAAGTGTTTTGGAAATGTTTTGAATTGCTGTGATTATGTGTTTTGATTTCGTGTGGACATTATGTGATTGCATATGGCTTGTTGTTGCATGATATTGTGTTGTGTGGAGGATCATTAATGGTTGGGCTGATCATCTCAGGGATCGTTAATTTGAGAATGATCAACTCAGTGAATTGGTATGGGTCCACGCCTAAATATAAGCTTCAGCTGGTAGACTTTTCGGTGCGTAAGTGACGTATGTGGGATCGGAGGGGTACGCCTACCCAGTATATGTGTATGGTTGGTTTGATATGGTGATTTGGTTTGCATGTTAGCATAAGTTCATATTTTCCATAATTGTCCTATATTGTTTTACTTATCACGGTAATTGGATTTAAAAGATTGATTTGTGTGTCTTAAACCTATGACTCTCACCAACCATTGTGTTGACGTTTTAAGCATCATTTTCAGGTGTGAAGTCATAAGGATTCTTAAGATAGTGAGAAGTGGCTAGAAAGAGACCTTATGATGATCTTGAAGTTTATATGTGGATGTTTAGCATTGTATGGATATATGTTTCATGTCTCTTATTAACGAGAACTTCCTTTTCATAAATAAAGACGCCTTTTATGTTTTGCTTAGTTATGGGTATTGTTATGACACTTTGTGTCTATAATTTACTTTATTGTATGCATTTTAGTATTCTTTATATTGACGCCATTGTGTTGTGATGATATCCATTCTCGTTATGCCTCGCGTTTCTGCCTTGGCGGGGTGTGACTATCTCAGTCTCCTCGATATGGATCAATTCATCCAATACAACATTACTCAACTACTTATCAATCCACACCTCTAACAATTACGTATCCATCAACACCGTATCCGGATGCTTGTCCAGAACCACAATCTATTCCTTAAATTGAATATACTATCTCCACAGTTAATCAACAAACACATCTTGCTGAATTTCCTTAGATAGACTCTGGTATAACAATTCATGTGTTTAAGCAAGGAGATGACCCTATTGATGCCATTAACAAAATGATGTCATTTCTGTCTACTGTCGTCACATCTCGTTTCCCCTCTACTAACAATCAGCTAAGAAATTCTTCCAACCAAAGACAACAAACAACTATTCATGATGGAAGGGTAACTGTTCAACCACTTTAGGGAAGACCAAATTCTTATGCTGCTGGTACTTCAGGAACAGGAGGGAGGACTTTAGGTCAACAAAGGGTTGTAAAATGTTTTAATTGCCAAGGGGAAGGTCACATGGCAAGACAATTCCCAAAGCCAAAGAGGAAAAGGGATGCTACGTGGTTTAAGGATAAAGTTCTATTAGTTGAAGCACAAGAAAATGGAAAAGTTCTGAATGAAGAATTGGAATTTTTGGCAAACCCTGGTATCGCTGAAGGTCTAGTCACACAGACAGTCACTACAAACAATGTAGCTTATCAAGCCGATGATTTGGATGCTTATGACTCTGATTGCGATGATATCACTACTGCCAAAGTTGCTCTCATGGCCAATTTGTCTTGTTACGGGTCAGATGTTCTTTCTGAGGTACCACACTCTGACAACATTCATAATGATATGCTAAATCAAAGTGTGCAAGAGATGTCGTATTCTGAACAAACCTATCTTGTGAATTATCTAAAGAATGAGATAACCAGTGATAGCAATATCATTCCTTACTCTCAGTATCTGCTTGAAACACAAAATGCAGCTGTTCAGGATACAAATTCTTTTGCACAACAAGATGCCATGATATTATCTGTGTTTAAATAACTGTCAAATCAAGTAACTAATTGTAACAAGGTCAATGAGGACAATATAATTGCCAATGAATCATTATCTGCTGAGCTTGAAAGATACAAAGAATGTGTAAAATTGCTAGAAGAAAGACAAAATATAGATTTAAGTACTAGAGAAAAGCTTATAATAGATGATATAATTCAGGATAAAAATGCACAGTTTGCGAATTTTGAAAAGGAAATTAACTCTCTTAAACAAACTCTTTCTGAACAATTAAAGGAAAAGGAATCGTTAACAACAACATTTAATGTTTTCAAAAACGAATCCAAGGAAAAGGAAGCTAAGAATATTGATAAAGAAATTGCTTTAGAAAAGAAAGTTAAAGAACTAGACAATATTGTTTATAAAATAGGTCAATCCGCGCAAACTGTGCATATGCTCACGAAACCACAAGTTTTCTATGATAAAAACCTTAAACAAGCTCTTGGTTTTCAAAATCCTTTATATCTTAAGAAAACTCAGCAGATTAGGCTAATGATTTATGAGGGTACTGTTATTGCTAAGGAAACCAATGTGATTTTAATTACTGATTCAGAAGAGACATTGATTTTGGAAAAAGTAAGTGGATCAAAAATTCTTGCAAAACAAAATGATCCAATTTCAAAAGAAAAGAAATTTAATATAACTCCAATTAATTATAATAAGTTAAATAAATTATCTGAAGATTTTGATAAATGTTTTGTTCCACAACAAGAAGTGCCAGCTGAACAAGCTTTCTGGTTTAATATGTCAAACCATCCCACTGAATTATCTGTCGCATCAGCTGTCAAAGTGGAAGTTCCTAGCGAACTTCCTAAGGTAAGTTTGGTGAATGAAAGCCTTAAAAAGCTTAAATTCAACCTTGCCAAGTTTGACTATATGGTATAGCTTAGGACTACACCTTTTGCTCTTACAGAAGGTGAATGGGGTTTGAACATACTAAAGTTGTTTTTATCAATGAAATTATTCCATTTTTAAAATCTTTAAAAGACATTTTTTAAGTGTTTGATAAAGATCTTCTAAATGAAATAACGGAAGTTCAAACAGTTTTTAAACAGATGGAAGCTGCTGTTCAACAGTGTTCAGTTAACAAATAATGTGTGGAAATTGTTAAGAAAGAACTCTCTCTGAAAAATGATCGACTCTTACAAAAAATCATGTCTCAAGTGTTCTTTTGTTTGTTATGAATTCTATTTCTTTGAATGGAGAATCTGTGAATGTGGAAAAACAAAGATATGAATCTTGTGATAAGTGTTTCAATCTTGATGCTGAGTTTTCAAAAACACAAAGTGCGTATAATGATGTTTTGAAAAGTTACTCTCAACTTAAAAACATTGTATTTCTCTTGAATTGTCAATACAACTTAATCAAGAAATTTTTCAAAAAAATAAATCTTATGATACTCAAAATGTTCTTGAAATTCTAGAATATTTTAAAAATAACGATTTGAAAGCTCAACTACAAGACAAAGACACAACCATTTGTAAATTGAAGGAAATTATCAAATCTTTAAGCGAAAATAACAAGAAAGAGACGGTCAACCAAGACATAAGTGAAGTGAGACCATAAATGTGAAACTGGAAAATAGTGTGGCAAAATTGCTTTCTGAAAACAAGTGTCTTTGTAATGAAATTAATCACGTGAAACAGGTTTTTAAAGATTAGTTTGACTCAATCAAAAAGACACGTGTTCGTCATAAAGAACAGAGTGACTCTTTAATTGCTAAACTAAACTTAAAATCTGTTGAAAATAAGGATTTAAAAGCCGACATTCAAGACAAGATTTTTGTGATTACATCTTTGAAAAATGATTTACGAAAACTAGAAGGAAAAGAAATTGTTGATAGTGTTGCACAAATACCAATTGCCACCACTATTGTTCCAGGTATGTACAAGCTAGACTTAAATCCTTTAGCCCCTAGGTTATTGCAAGATAGGGATGCTTACATAGACTATCTTAAGCACACTCAGGAACAAGCTGATATACTTCAAGGAATAGTCAAACAAGCTAAAGCAAAACAACCTTTAGATAATGCGTTAGACTTTGCCTGTAAGCATGCCAAACGAATTCAGGAGTTACTGGTATATGTTAAAGATATGTGCCCTAAAGCGATTCAACTTAGTGAGAAAAAGGTTGCTATCACACCTATGAATAAGGTCAAGAAAGTTAGGTTTTCTGAACCTCTCACATCCTCAAGCAACATTAAACAGGTAACGTCAAATACAACATCAGATTCTAACACACCTGTGCTGTCTTCTACATGATTGAAGTGTTCTACTAGTACTTGCATATCAAAGTCTACAAGCAATAAAAAGAATGATAGGATCTCGCAACCATCAAGTAATAACATCAAGAATAAAGTAGAAGCCCAACCTCGGAAAGTTCATAAAAAGAATCGTGTTGTTGAACCTATTTGTGATGCGAATGTTAAGCATACTATGTTGAATGTGAATTCTCAGTCAATTTGTATTAAATGTAAGCAGTGTGTGTTTGATGCTAATCATGATGTGTGTTTTCTTGAATTTGTGAATGATTTAAATAAGCGTGCTAAATCAAAATCTAAGTCTAAGAAAAACCAATTGCCTAATATTTGGAAACCTACGGGTCATGTATACACTGAAGTAGGATTTAAGTAGAAACCGACAGGAAGACTTTTCATGTTAGTAGGTAACACGTTCCCTTTAACTAGGATCACTCCCACTATAGTTGTGCCCATTAAGGAATCCACTCCTCATTCAGTTGAAACACAAAAGCCAAAGCTTAAAGTCTATAGCAGGAGACCTAAACATGTAAAAAAATGTAGGTTCAAATAAAAAAGCCAAGATTGTAGAATCTAAGAATGTTAACAACTCAGAACCCAATAATACTTGGGGATCCAATGCTACAAATATTCCATCATTGTCTTCTCTTGTTAATGACAGATTGTCCAAATTGTTCTCTGGTATCCGGACTCTGGAGGTTTAAAACATATGACAGGAGATCGCTCTCAGCTCACCAATTTTGTTCACAAGTTTCTCAGTACTGTCAAGGTCGGTAATGACTGGATTGCAAAGATTATAGGGTATGGTGATTATCAGATAGGGAATGTCACAATTTCAAGGGTTTATTATGTAGAAGGACTAGGACACAACCTATTCTCCGTTGGTTAATTCTGCGACTCAGATCTTGAAGTAGCTTTCAGAAAACACACATGCGGAAGGTGTTGATTTACTTTCAGGATCTCGGGAAACCAACCTTTACACATTGTCTATTAGGGATATGATGGCGTCTTCTCTAATTTGTCTCTTGTCCAAAGCCTCAAAGACCAAATCTTGGTTATGGCACCGACGATTGTCACATTTGAACTTTGGTGCTATTAATGATTTAGCCAAAAATGGTATTGTACGAGGTGTTTCCAAATTAAAATTTGAAAAAGATCATCTGTGTTCGGCATGTGCTATAGGGAAAAGCAAGAAACAAATTCATAAACCTAAATCTGAAGACAACAATCAGGAAAAACTATATCTTTTGCACATGGATCTCTGTGGACCTATGCGTGTTGCATGTGTAAATGGTTAAAAGTACATCCTCGTTATTGTGGATGATTACTCTCGATTCACATGGGTGAAGTTTCTAGCATCAAAGGATGAAGCTCCTGATTTTATAATCAAGTTTCTGAAAATGATACAAGTTAGATTGAATGCAACTGTTAGGAACATCCGTACAGATAATGGAACTGAGTTTGTCAATCAAACTCTGCGTAGATACTATGAGAGTGTCGTTATCTTTCATGAAACAATGGTTGCGCGAACACCACAACAAAATGGTGTTGTTGAAAAGTGAAATCGTACTCTTGTTGAACCGCTCGAACAATGTTAATTTACGCAAAAGCTCCTTTATTTCTATGGGTTGAGGCAGTCGCTACCGCATGTTACACCCAAAACTAATCCATTATACGACGCCACCATGGAAAAAATCCTTATGAGCTCTTACATGATAGAAAACCCGATTTATCTTACCTTCATGTCTTTGGTTCACTTTGTTATCCAACCAATGATAGTGAGAATTTGGGCAAACTTTAAGCTAAAGCTGATATAGGTAATTTCATTGGATATGCACCCAAGAAGAAATCTTATCGTATCTACAACCGATGTACCCAAAGAATCATTGAAACTATCCATGTCAATTTTGATGAACTGACGGCAATGGCTTCTGAACAAAGTAGTTTAGAATCCGCGCTTCATGAAATGACTCCTGCAACACCCAGTTCAGGACTCGTTCCAAACCCTCCTCCTTTAGCACCATTTGTACCACCAATGAGGAATAAATGGGATCTTGTGTTTCAGCCAGTGTTTGATGAGTTCTTCTCTCCTCCAACTTGTGTTGCCTCTCCAGATCCTGCAGTGGAATCTCCAGCTCCTGTTGAGTCAACTGGTACAGCTTCCTCAACATCAGTTGATCAAGATGCACCTTCTCCAAGTACTTCTCAATCCACTCAACAATCACAATCCCAAGAAATCCCTCTCAGTGCTGAAGAAGAGTCACATGACCTTGAGGTTACACATATGGGCAATGATCCTTATTTTGGCATTCAAATTCCAGAAACTATATCTGAAGAATCCTCATCATCGGATGTTATTCATACAACTATGCACTCAGACGCTTCAATCTCAGAACACCTCAGTAAATGGACAAAGGATCATCTATTACAAAATATTATTGGTAACCTTTCTAGACCTGTTTCCACAAGACTCCAATTATACGAACAAGCCCTGTTATGCTACTATGATGCTTTCCTAACTTCAGTTGAACCAAAGATGTACAAAGATGTGTTAACTCAATCATGCGGGATTGAGGCAATCCAAGAAGAGCTAAATGAATTCGAACGTCTTAAAGTCTGGGAACTCGTTCCTCGTCCAGATAAAGTGATGGTTATCACCTTAAAATGGATTTATAAGGTGAAATTGGATGAATGGGGAGGAATCTGAAAAACAAGGCTACATTGGTAGCTCGTGGATACCATCAGGAAGAGGGAATTGATTTTGAAGAATCCTTTGCTCCCGTGGCTAGACTAGAGGCTGCTGCTCATATGAATATGATCGTCTACCAGATGGATGTGAAGACGACATTCTTGAATGGCATTTTGCGTAAAGAGGTCTACATTAGTCAACCAGATGGATTTGTAGATCTAGACAATCCAAATCACGTGTATAGACTGAAGAAAGCTCTATATGGGTTGAAACAGGCTCTACGCGCATGGTATGATCTATTGTCATCATTTCTACTATCCCACGGATTGTCCAAAGGCACGGTTGATCCCACATTGTTCATCAAAAAATAAGGCAAAGATATTTTCCTGGTATAAATCTATGTTGATGATATATTCTTTTTGCCTCTACTACTACTGAACTCTGTGATAGGATTTCTAAGATAATGTGTTCTAAATTCAAGATGACAATGATGGGCAAAATATCATTTTTTTCTAGGACTACAAATTTCACTAAGTCCCAGAGGCATCTTTTTAAACCAATCAAAATATGCTCTGGAATCTCTTAAAAATATGGAATGGAATCTTGTGACCCAGTGGATACTCTATGGTGGAGAAATCCAAACTGGATGAGGATCCACAAGGGAAAGCCGTTGAACCTATACATTATCGTGGCATGGTTGGCACCCTTATTTATCTCACATCTAGTCGACCAGACCTTGTATATGATGTGTGCATGTGTGCCCGGTATCAAGCTCATCCTACCGAAAAGCACTTACATGTTGTAAAAAGAATCTTTTGATATCTACGAGGAATCGTTAATCAGGGACTATGGTATCCGAAGGATTCTGCTATTGCACTAACAGTTTTTGCAGATGCTGATCACGCGGGTTGTCAAGATACCAGACATAGTACATCTGAAAGTATGCAATTGTTGGGAGACGGACTTGTAAGCTGGTCATCAAAAAGGCATAAAAGCGCTGCAATATCTAGTACGGAAGCTCAAGTTCTATGGATGAGATCACAACTTACCGACTATGGCCTTGGATTCAACAAAATTCGAATGTACTGTGATAATAAAAGCGCTATTGCCTTATGCTGCAACAATGTTCAACACTCTCGATCAAAGCATATCGACATCAGATATCATTTCTTAGAAGTGCAAGTGGAGAATGGAGTTGTCGAGCTTTACTTTGTCAGAACAGAATATTAGTTGGCGGACATCTTCACCAAGGCTCTATGTCGAGAAAGAATTGAATTCCTTATCGACAAGCTAAGGATGAGATGTTTTACACCTGAGACTCTGAAAGAACTGGCAGATGAAGCTGAAGAATAGTGGTGGTATGTATTCGTGTATCCTGTGTATAATATGTACATACAGAAAACCTGAAAAACGTAAAAAAGATTTTTCACTTCTTATAAAATTTTATAAAAACAAAATACAAAATTAAAAAATCAGAAAAAGACAAAAATATTTTTTCATGTCATGCTTTATAGCATCGATAATATTTACGGCTTCAGAAATGTCATTCAACAATGACACAAAGCTGTAAACAAAGTTCGAATAGAAAACATGACATATGGCTTGCTATTATTTCAGATAGCAACTCGGTCATCATCTTAAAGGCAAGTATTTCAAAAAGAAAACTTGACCTCTCAACGGGAATTTATTTTCTCGGGCATGGTCTACTTTATGACCATGCAAAGGCTTGTGTTTACTTTGCAACACAACCTGTGCTTCCTTTATAACATAAGTGTTCATGTCAGTGCGCTTATGTGTTAAAATAAGAGAAATCTTATTTTTTATGGTGTTGTTTTTAGAAATAAAACATTAATATCAGAAATTCATCAGAAAATCATTTTTTAAAAACATTTGACCACTCAAACAACGACTACATCTCTTTAAATAGAAAATGGGTCATTGTTTGAGGGGGAGAAAATGTCAAATATCTTCTTCATAAAATCAGTTTGTGATAAAGGGAAAAGGTTTTTAAACAATAATGGATGAACAATTAAAGGGGAGTTAATTAAGTTTAACTTATTTGTGCCTTAAATGTTATGTGTTTATGCCTTTAGGGAGTAAATAGCAAAAATAAGTTGCTAGTTATGGTAGTGAAAACTTTAGGGACTAAATGTGCCATTAGTTAAACTATTCTATGCCTTAGAAACTTTATTTAGGAAATGTAAAAGGAATATAAGAGTTGAGGGGCATTTTTGTCAAAACCTCAAAGTTTTAAAACAAACACCTCCTTGCCCCATTTGTTATTCACACACACACACAAACATACACACAAACACTCACATGTCTATTCCTCTCCTTCTCCATTGTCGTCCTACTTTCAAGATCATCAACCAGTCCATTTCAAGTGTTCCTTACTCCTTAAACATCATCTTCAACAAAAGGAATTAGTGTGAATTGCATTTTTGGTCTTGAAAACCCTAGAACTTCATCTAGGGTTCCTCGAAATCAAAAGTGGGTGAAACCCTAAATTGTTTAAGGGGTTTTGTTTGTCTAGGGATGCTAAAGACTCGCTTTATACATTTTTTCATTTGGTTAACATATGATTGAGTTATGTAGAATTTTAGGGTCAAAAATTTAAGGATTAGTAAAAACTTGTAAAATGTTAGTGGGTTTGTTGTTAGAAAGTGTTTGTTTATATCTTAGATTGCATTAGAGCAAGAATATCCATTGCGTGAACTTAAATCTTGGATGCTTAAGTGATTCGTGTGTTCTTGGTCATTTTTGACCCTTTGTGGCAATTTTAGTGGTTAATTCGTGTTATGAATGATTCATGTGTTGTTTGTTTCTGTTATAGATCATGTTTGATGTGTTACAATTGCTTAAATTCAAAGTTTAAGTTTGTGTAAAATTTATACTAAGTGATTTATACGTACCTTCTTTTTGAACTAACCGATTTATACATCGTGTTTACACTAAGCGATTTATACGCATAAATATTGAACTAAATGATTTATACGTTTAGTTATAACGGGGCAATTTATACGCATCAGTTATAACTAACCGATTTATACACTAAGTTATAACCAAGCGTTTTATATGTCCGTGAGTACTAACCAATCTATACATCAGTGTGTACTAACCGATTTATATGTTGGTTAACCCTAACCTATTTATACATCCGTTTTTACTAACCGATTTATACAAACGTTAATACTAACCGATTTATACGCTTCTTTATAACTAAGCGATTTATACATAGTTCTTACAACTAAGCGATTTATACCTATAATGTTTCTCTAGATGACTTATTTTAGGTATTTTGCATATGTGTTTATCTGTGTTGCTTAGTTGATTGTGTTTGACCAATAGTTAGTTTGATTGACCTTATTTGATGTCTTTCTATGATCTATGGCCTCTGTTAGTGTTGAATGCCTGATTCAATGTGTTGCAATTTTCTAGTAGTATATATCTGCGATGTTTATAAAATGTATTGAGCATTTTTTAACAGAACCATAAATCCTACTACTGCCAGTCAAATTTCTCTTGATAATGCCTTGGTTCCTCCTGAAGCAAGACTCAAGATTGGCGAATGCAACACGAGAATCAAATTTTCCAAGTCACAAAGAGAAGCCACTTATCAAATTAATTTGGATGCCCCAAAGCTCAGTCTATGCTATCCCGCATTCCTGATCACTGCTGAAGTTCCAGAAATATACATGCATCGGTTCTGGAATTCAGTTAACAAAGTTCAAGGTTCATCATCATATCGATTCAAGTTATACAACAAGAATTTTAGAGCGGAGACTAAAGTATTTCGTGACATTCTCTAGATCTGTCCAAAACTTCCTGATCACAACAAGAAGTTTAGAGCGGATACTAAAGTATTTTGTGACATTCTCTAGATCTGTCCAAAACTTCCTGATCAACCATTTGATATACCTCCTTCTAATGATGAAGAAATTGTGTCATTCATTTATGAACTCGGATACACAAGAAACATTGAGACTCTACCTGAATTGGTCGTTGATCACATGCATCAACCCTAGAGAACATTTGCAGCTGTCATCAACAGGTGCATTTCTGAGAAAACCACGGGACTTGATAAACTTAGGTTGTCAAGAGCTCAAATTCTGTGGGGGGTGTATCACTACAAGAATGTGGATTTTGTTAAACTACTCTGGAAAGACTTTGCATTCCAGATCGACAATCACTTCTCAAAGGAAAGCATGCCATATCCTAGATTCACAAAGATCATCATCAATTATTTCATATCACAAAACAAATCAATCTCCATGAGGAATAGGATAAATCTACATACAGCTAAAGATGACAGCCTTTTAGGAACACTGAAATATGTATCCAAAATCGAGGAACGTCAAGTGTATGGAGCTTTGATTCCTAAATAGATGATTAATGAAGACATTCTGAACTCTACCGCCTACCAGACTTACTTTGCTTATGCCAGTGGAGCTAAAGAACCCAAGAAGGCAAGGAAGCTCAAGAAGCCTGCTTCTCCTAAACTGAAGACTGTCCCAGTCTCACCCAAAGAACCTACAAAGAAGCCTACTAAGAAACCGAAACCTGCTAAGAAGGTTGTACCTGCAATGAAATCTTCTAGAAAATCACAAGCTGTAGTAATAATCAAAGACACTCTTGGTGTGTCTGTGTCTAAGAAGAAAGATCCAGCAAAGGGTAAAAGAAGTAAAGGTATAGAAATACTTTTTGATGCAGCTCTAACAGAAGCAGCTCAGCTAAAGGAGGCTACAAAACAAAGCAAGAAAGATTTTCACATCTCTCATGCAAGTGGCTCAGGTGATGGAACTGATTTTGAATCAAGGGTTCCTGATGATCAACAACGCAAGATCTCCGGTGCAGATGAAGGAACTAGTACTAAACCAGGGGTTCCCGATGTACCCAAATATGATTCTAAAAGTGATAAAGAGTCTTGGAGTGATAGTGGTGAAGAAGATGACGATGTTAAAGATGATTCTGAAGATGAAAGTGATGATGATAAGGGTATCGACGATGATGGTGATAATGATGACAATGATGATGATAGTGATGATGAAAGGAATGGGTCGACAGAGATGAGAATCCTAATCTTAATCAGTCCAATGAAGAACATGAGGAAGAAGAAGAAGAATATATTAATGAAAGAGTTCATACTCTTGACAACTATGAACTCATTAATGAAGAAAACATAGATGAAGAAGAAGATGATGATGTCACCAAGGAGTTGTATAAAGAGGTGAACGTGAATTTAGGAAACAAAGATGCTGAAATGACTAATGTTGAGCAGGATGGAGCAGAACTACACAATGTTTCTCAAGAGTCAGGGTTTGAGTATGTAGAGGAAGATGCTCATGTGACACTTACTGTTGTCCATAACATATAGAAGACTAAAGGTCCAATGAAAAGCTCTTTTATATCATCCGACTTTACAAATAAGCTCCTAAACCTTGAGAACACTTCTCCAATTGATAATGATATTGCATCCTTGATGGATACCACCGTTCGTCATGAAGAAACAAGCAGTCAGACATCTTCCCTTTTTATCGTACCTACAACGGTAATCCCTGAAATCACGTCTGTTTTTAAAACAAACATTCCTCCACCACCTCCTTACTTCACTCCTCTTCCACAACAAACAACACCAACTCCTACACCCAACTTCAAATGCAACAACCTCATTTCCTGCATTTCCAGACTTCTCATCCGTAATCAAATTCAATGATAGAGTCACCAACTTGGAAAATGATCTGTCAGAAATGAAGCAAGTTGATCGGTATGCTCAAGCTATCTCCTCCATACTGCTATTGTAGATTGCTACATTGACAACAAACTAGGAGAAGCCATACAAAAAGCGATTAAGTCCTATACTGCAAAATGTAAAGAAGAAACTCTAGCTGAGAAGAACGAGTATATAGATCTCATTGACACATCAGTGAGAGCTATTATCAAAGAGGAAGTCAATACTCAACTTCCTCAAGCAGTCTCAAACTTTGCAACTCTTGTGATTGAGCAAAATGTCACAAAATCACTAGAAGTTGTTGTCTTAGCAAAGTCTTCCTCTCAACCAAAGTCTACTTATGTTGCGGCTTCATCACACTTAGAGTTTGAACTTACGAAGATTCTTATGGACAAGATAGAGGAACAAAAATCATATCTTAGAGCTGGCTATAAAAGGGGGCTTTTTGATGCACTGGTCAAATCTTATAACACTGAGAAAGATCTCTTTGAATCATATGGTGACGTATTCACGTTGAAAAGGAGTCGATACAAGAAAGATAATGATCAAGACCCCTCTGCCAGATCAGACCGAGGGACGAAATGAAGGAAGTCGAGTAAAGATGCTGAATCATCTAAGGATCCAAAGTCTAAGGAGTCTAAGTCATCAAGCTCCTCTAAAGGCACCTTCTACTCTCAACACAAGCCATTTGGCAAGTCTGCCCAAGTAGAGGAGCCAAGTCATATAGTTGATGACTCAGGAGTGCAACAGAATCAAGAGTTTGACATGGGTAACAATGATGAACAACCCGATGTCGAGACTGCTCCAAGGCATAATTGGTTTGAGCAACCTGAAAAGCCTCCGACTCGTGATCCTGATTGGAATAAGAGACAACATGTTGACTTCCTACAACCTCAAACCTAGATTAGTGACACTGCTCGTGCAGTAAAACCTCCTACTTCATTCGATGAGCTCATGGATACTCCAATCTACTTCTCTGCATTTGTCACACCCTAAAAATCAGACTGTAGTGAAACGATAACATTGAGGTGTGACGTCACGGCAAAAGAAGTACAAGTCACAGGAAACAACCTCAAAATGAGACGTTTTAAAAATAAATTTCACATTTGATACATTAAAAAACATCAAAGTTAAGAAACAAGGTCCCTACAATTTTAACAAAACACAATGTTTTCAAAAATAAGGTTTTATCGAATGTGGTAAAACGTAGAGTCTCCTAACTACATATCTGCGTGGCTTCCCTTCGTGGTATAAATACTTGAAAGACCTGAGATAAAACATGCTAAAAAGTCAACAAAATTGTTGAGTGAATTCATAGGTTTATATAATGGACAATCGAGTTTTCAGAGTTATAGTAGTACTTGCAACGAATACAATCATCATATAAATAGATATTATTGCATCTAAGCTCATGGCACTCAAAACTGACAATATATATCAATAATGATATAGAGGATAATAATGGCCCTGTGTAGGTAATTGCCATATACCTAGAGTTACAAATATAGTGCGTTTGGTTACCTATCTGGCTAACACAAACGGGATTTGTCAATCCTGATAGGCCTATCCACAATATTCATGTTCACACACCAGTGATTAATGTTCCATGATATGAGGGGACTTATGGCATGAAGGGACTTAGACACAAGCAATAATATATTCAGGAAGGCATACAGTTTTGCAATTAATTGTCCGTAAGTAGATGTTTGAGCATGTATCTCACCCTAAAGAGTTTATAAAACAACGAGTACCTCTAAAATTAACCCTCAAATGTAGACCTCATTAGACGCGACCTAATACAAGTAAAAATACTTATATATAAAAAATCTAAATAATATGCTCGAACAAAAGAACAAAAACTAGTTAAGTCACCCGTGTTAAATATATAATATATCTTAGATGTTAATAGTGTATTGTTTATAATCCGCTATCCGTTGTTAAAATATACTATTATATGATTAAATTGATCGTAACATTTGAGACGTATATCTTATAAACATAATTACGTTAAAGACAAAATAACTAAACTAAATTGATGGACAAGTTTTGAAGAGCATTAAATAGGCAAGGGCCAAATATGTTACTTGAAAATTCATTAGTTTTTATATGTATGTAGATATATAAACCAAGGACCAAAAATGTAAATATACAATTTAAATGCATGAAAATGACGTAGGCTTAATTTTTTTGTTTTTCATTCCCATTTCTTCATTCCAATTTATGAGCCATGTTTATTCATTCTCAATATCTCAACTTTTAGTATCACAAGCCATTACTAATCTTATATTAAGTTAATATCAAGTAATACCTTAGCTCTACACGAAAGATACTAGTGATTCGGAGTCGTGATGCACGAGTATAAATACCGTCACGAATGGTATGTGCTTAATTACACATACCTTTGACCTAATAAAACAAGCTTAAATGACCAAAAACAGACACAAATTACCAAAAATATGTTTGTTTTGCTTTGTATACTGTGCAGGTAACGAATATTCACTAAAGGACAAAAACAAAGCCAAATTAGACAAAACTGAGCACGAGATTGGAAAGAGCATGAAAAGTCAAAGCCAAAGACGTGTGCATCTTAAATGGGCCAACCCGTACCCGTTTTAATGTGTCGAGTCAGCCCATTAAGCTTATTTATGAAATTAAAAGCCCATGATATAAGCCTAAATCATTTATAAAAGTCCAAGCCCAAAATTAAATAACCAAGCCCAACAAAAGCCTAACCATAAACCCTTAAGCCTTTTACACCGTTAGTCCTTAGGGACTAACACAGTTAGTCCCTAACCTCTTTGCACCATTAGTCCCTACAACCTTAAGCCCCTAACACCCGTTACAAATTAAATACCCAATATACTTAAAACCAATTCCCGCCAATTCCTAGTACTATTCACCCATCCCTTTCCCTGCAACCTGACAAACACACTTAACCTTTTCCTCCCCACAACCCGACAACCCCATTTAACCTATTCTCCTCAAGAAAAGACAAGCCACGATGGAAATCCCATGAAAGGTTATTGGTTGATGGGACTTTAAATCAAATCAAGGGTTGTGATGGGCTCAAAGAAGCACAAAGAGGATTCAAGGGCTGAGATTAAAAGACTTGGAGAGCACTCCCCTCCTCCTCACAGAAGAAACACACCTCAAAGGGCTAGAACCTTCTCTATTCGGCTATAAATAGAGACTAGTTTCTTTGTTTAGGGCATCTTATCTTATCTAGTGTAGCTTTTAATTAATCAATCTTATTGTATTTTTTAGCTTTTAGTAGTTTAAAGTAACTTATTGTATTTCCTTTAAAAAGCATTGTACTCAAGTTTAAAGTTTAATGAAAGTTAAGTTTTATGCAAATCTGTTTTATGTTTATGCAATCTTTTGTTTAAAAATGTTTTGATAAGCCTCATATAAGCTCTTGTTTAAACTGTTTTACTAAAAGCAATATAAACTTTTATATAGTGTTTAAGCTAATCCACCCCTAAAAATACCTCAGCTTAACTTGGAAGATAAGCCAAACTTGGAAGGGCTTATATGACCATACTAGCTTATTTTCAAACAAGCTAGAGCTTGTTGATAAGCTCTAAGAGCATTTATGCCCTTGTTTTGAGCAAAGGGCTTTGTAAGTTAACTTTTTCACTTTTTAGCTTATTTACTGTTTGCTTATTAGACTGCTTATTTTAGTGCTTATCTCTGCTTATTTATGCTTATTAATGTTGCTTATTGCTTATTTATGCTTGCTTATAGTTTAAATCTTCTTTGTTTATGTTTTCATATAAAACTGTTCTTTTTAGCTTAAAACTGCTTATGTTGTTTGCTTATTGTTAAGTGCTTATTGAAGGTTGGAATTTGCTTATTAAGTCTTAATATTGATAGTTTGTCATCTGTTTTAAAAAAACCTTAGCTTAAAACAGTCAAAATCAAGCTTAAAATGGTTTTCAAATCTTTAAAGGGGTGTTTGGGTTAAGAACTGAAAATGGGTCAAATGAGTTTTAAAACTGTTTTTGGTATTCAAGTCAACTTTGAAAAGCTTTAAATAAGGCTTATAATCAGTTTTGATAAAGTTTTTGCAAGTCATATCAAGTTTTAAGGTTTAATCTATCTAATCTTAAAAATCTGTGGTTTTAAAACTTATTCAAACTGCTTATATCTAATTTTGCTTAAAAGTTGTTTTGAGGCCTTGTCTTATGCTATATTTTGGTTCTAAAATGCAGTAGAATAGTTTTGGTTAAGTGTTCATTGTCATTTGTGGTTTTGGTATAAAACTGTCAAAAGGTTTGTTTCAGTTTTAAAGGTTAAAAGTCACTTTTCAATCTCAGATTTAGATAAGTAAATGGAAGTTTTAGGGTCTAATTTTCTTAGCATAAGCTAATTAGGTATTAAGGTTGATCTGTTTGAGCTTAATTTGATATTTAGTTAGCTTTTACTAGCTTATTATTAGGCCTGCAATTAGCTTATTTGTCATTTAGAATCCAAAAACTTAGTCAAAAACAGCTTTTTCTCTTTGCTTTTCTAGCTTAGCTTTTAAACTTATTTGCCTAAATTCAGTTTATTTTGGTTCTTTGAGTGTTATTCTCAATATGTTTTCAATTTGTAGCTTAATTCTTTTGCTTATTTGTTCTTGATCTTAGCTTAAAAGTAGTAGTTTTAGTTTTAAAATCTGTTTTTTGTCTACTGTCTTAATGCTTTTAAGCCCTTTTCAGCTTATTTTAGTTGCTTATTTTAAGACATTTAAGCTCATTAGGTCTAGGGCTTGAACTGTTTTCAGCTTATTTAGTTTTCCATTTGCTTATTAGGTCTTAAATTTTAGCTTAAAAGTAGTCATTAGTCTGTTAAGTTTTTTTAGTCGTCTGCTTTAATATCTTTTAAAGTGCTTTTTAGACTCTTTTGTTTGCTTATTTTTGTTCCTTAGTGCTTATTAGGTCTAGGTTATGATCCATTTTTAGCTTATTAGGTTTCTAACTGCTTATTTAGTCCTAAAAGTTCAAAACAGTTTAGCATAATCTCACTTAGTTTAAAAACCAAAACTGTCATCTTTTTATAAGCTTTTTCTAGCTTATTTTTAAATTATGTCAAAAGTGCCTTTTTTAAAGTTACTTATTTTGGTCTTATATTTAGCTATTTTAAAAAGAAATAAAAATAATAATTTTACAAAAAGGGAAGCCACAGGGTTCGAACCTGTGACCTCCCCCTTTCTCATAGCCAACACTTTAACACACACACCTTTACCATCTGCGCCCTTGGGTCTTTTCTGTTAGACTCTTGGGGCATTTGGTATATAAGGGGTGTTTGCCATTTAGCCTTTCAGCCCTTTTGGGCTTATTTCCAGCTTATTCAAATAAGCTGGTAAACCCCTTTTATTTTTCTTAAGTTCTAAATTGCTCAAAGTACTTTTCCTAATTTTTTCAGATTTTTATAAATTAGTTTAATATTTTTTATAATATTTTTAGATTAAAACTGTTTTTAATTCATAAAAAATAAAATAAAAGTAAAAAAAATATAATTCTTTTTTCTAAAATTATTTTTAATCATTTAGGACTTTTATAAATTAAATTTTCATTTTTAGGGTTAAAATTCGATAATTTAGGTTTTTAAGTCGCGTTTTTAGATTCCCGTTAACGTTTTTAGTTTAAATTTTTAATTGCTTTAATTATTGCTTGCATTTATTTGTTTTTGCATTAGTTGTAGAAATAGAATCCAAATCAAATCTTGATTATTCAATCACGCGATCACAAACTTAATCACGATTCTTAATTCACGCTTCGTTGGGACTACGACCCGGGAGGTTTTGAATTTTACTTTGGTTAAAAGTAATTTTCTTAAAAACCTTACGGAATACTTTCTCTTACTACTATTTGATATTTTAGTTATTAGTTATATATATATATATATATATATATATATATATATATATATATATATATATATATATATATATATATATATATATATATATATAGGCTATTAAGCTAAAGTACCAACGAACACGACTACTACCAAGGTTAAATATGCCCAAGACTCGAACTATAACACGAACTTGAACCCGCGACTAACGAACCCGAAACTCTTACCCGAATACGAACGATTAGGAAACCAATACTCAAATCATACTAACTTTAATCAAGGCCGTGATATGAACCCGAACTAAAATAGGATGTTCTAACCTTGAATGATCAAGGCATAGTCACGCACACGAGTGCGTACACTAACTCTAACGAATATGAACCGGTCGTATTCAACCTTATCGAAGTTGCGTACTCAAATGTTTACATGCTCCCTATCGACGTAATAAGATGCCATGTCGGGACATGCCTCCATTCGCTGTCACCTTCACTAGGACGCTTCCTAATCTTGACGAACAAAATCATTGTCCTTATATGAACCTCATGTTTTATTTTCCGAGTCCTTGAAAGATACTTACAAATGACTCCTAGTCATCGCTAATCATCCATCCTCGACAACAGATTATGGCCTCCGGATCAAGATCCTCTCAAGTTATGGTCAAACATGATTCATCATATTAGTCTTATTGTGACAATTAATGAATAAGTGGGCCTATGTTTTTTACTAAAAGAAAATGTTTTATGTACTTATATTATTTGTGATTGGTGAACAGGATCTATCATGTTTGACTATAACTTGAGAGGATCTTGATCCAACGTATAAAAATGATCATAATTGATGGGTTGCTTGCTACTTTTTGAAAAAGAAAAATCAAGCTCTTGCGTGTGAGCTTATTGGTTTTGTAGAATTAAAACGTGGTGAGTGTTCAAATTATGAATAACTACGTGTCCATATGAGAGTGAAAAAGAACTACGTGTCTATTTGAGTGTGAAAAAGAACTATGTGTCCATGTTTATTTTCAAAAGTGACACATATTGCCATCAAGAGTATAATAAATATGCGGTGTTGTATTTTGAATAAGTGAGTAGTTTTGGGACCAACGGGTATAGCCGTAAAAAAATATAACAAACATTTAGGCGAAACCACAAAAAATAAACGTAAACAATAAAAATAAAATTATGAAATATGGGATACTTATCTGAAATAATAAAAATACGTAGAGCACGTAGACTAATATTTAGTCTAAAGCCAGGTTTAAATATAATATACGGTCACTAGGAGTGTTCGCGGAATAACCTAATTTCGTATTCGTCTAACAAGTTAATATACCGACCAAGATAAAAATATAAAGTTAAACAGGCACAGGCGGTATATAATAATCGGAAAAAGAAAGAATATGCTTACAGTCCACTACCCGTTAAGGAAACGTCCCTGATTTTAGTTTTCGTTACTCGTTGAAGGTTCGTAGAGAATTAATAGGTTACCTACTCAATTGTGGTCTTCCGCGTCCAATTAGTGAAATCCAAGTCCTTCGACGAGGTTTTCCAATGAACTTTGACGATAAGGGTACGGCTCTGCTTTAGTTGTTCACAGTCTATAATTTCTATAGGATCCTCGATAAAGTGTAGCTTGATGTCAAGATAAACATTTCTTCAGTTTCGACACATGAAAAGTACTATGAACTCGGCTTAGTTGTTTTGGGAGTTCGAGTCGATAAGCAACAGTTCCAACCTTAGAAAAAATCTTGAAAGGTCCAATATAACGCGGGCTCAGCTTTCCCTGTTTGTCGAAACGTACCCTCACGTCTGGGTAACTCTATCGACGATTTCGAGCAGCCTGTATTTTGTTGCGTATCCGAATGATCTTCTTAGTCGATTTTCATGTTGAATGAATTGATCTAGTGACACGGCTAACACGAACCTAGTGGTCCTGCAGATGGGCGAATTGACACTCTTGGACCGAAAAGCGTCTGAACGGTTGACCATGTTACTGTTAGGTAAACTATTCGTTTGAAGAAAGTCCCTACGAACGTAGAATTAGTGTTCCATTGCTTTTTGAGGTCGAGCTTGTAGAGTATCCTCCGTAAATTAGGTATAGTTTTGCTGCGCTCTAGTGGATAGATTAAACACCGTGCACCTAGTACCTTATAGTTGGTGCGCCCTCTAAATCTTAAAGCATAAGGAGACAATAATTCTCCTAGCTTTATGTTATGAGTCCAAACATTTCTGAGGGGTTTAAAAAATATTAAAATAGGGTAGCAACGAATACCACATAAATAAAAGGCAATTATAAAAATGTCTGCAATGTGCATGTAGGAGACGGACTAGTGTTAGAAAACTCAATGAGATGAATGAATATCTATATTGGATGGAGAATACAAGTGAAAAAAACGCGAATAAATAATCAACAAATATTCAGAAGGGAGCATATACCGAAGTACATTATATATCAAGGTTGAAAAATGAATTTGTGTTGAATAACAAATGCAAACGGAGGGATCAAATAAACTGGTAGACACTATTAAAGGAAGAGAATTGTTAAAGAACAAATAACGATGTGAAATATTCCTGATTTATAGAATCCTAAAAGATAGAGAGTTCAATATTCTATGAAACAAGGAACGTAATAATTACATTATATAAAGCATACAAAAGAATGAGAAATCACAAAAGAAGAGGTGATGTCAAATCATTGCGATGAGGAAATAAAAAAGTATTATAATTTAAGAAACAATAAAGATGTACTGCGCGCATTAAAAAATATGATAAGGTTCCATGAGCTCGGATAGAAACACTAAAAGAACGTATATTGTAACAGATTTTATAAAGGATCAAAAGCGGTATGAAAATTAACGATAATGATTCGGAGTACACCATTAAAATCAAGGGAAGTAGGAAGAATTATTTGTACGAAATAATTAAGCAAACAAGGAATCACTTGATCATAAAATAATATAAATAAAAGTAGATGTCAAGAATATCAAATTACAGAAACTTAAATAAAGCAATGAACGCAAAGAAGATATGAAAGACTATTAAAGCGTTTATTCTGTGCGAAAATAACCTTAGCAAACGAAGAGCAATTGATATCAATAGTTAAAGATGCACGACTATCAAAGAAGTAAGATATCAAGGAGTTAAACGGAAAGTAGAAATAATGATAATTGTACACATTAGTTAAGTAAAGGGTAGTTTGATACCAAGTCTCTCTAAACTGCCAGCACATATTACAGGATTTGGTATAACAGGATATAAAAAAATGGAGATTGGAACATAATTGTGCAAACAATTAATTATATAAAGAAGATTGGAAAAATATTCGCTACCCACAAAGCGAACAATACTCAGAGTTTTCAAAGAAATTTTTAAATAAAAAGGTCCATCATTGAACTATAATGGTCCATATTCCTCACTTCGATCTTAGGAGTGCCATATTGGGTTGTTCTAGTGATGATCTAGTCGAAAGGTGTAACCTTCATTAGCGTGGTTTGTATCAAGGGTCTTTATGCGTGATTCGTTCACGACATCTCGGATCTCGTTTTGTTCTAGGCGAAAGAGTACGTCAGCCATACGTTGGGCTACAAGTCGCTTGATAGTTGATGAACTTTATTAGTTGTCTTCTTGGTTGTATAATTCTCTAAAATTACAAGGAGAAAAGTAGAAAATAATACATATTTAATAATGATTCGAGTTCAAAAATGAAGGTTTCTCCAAAGGGCCCATATACGATGCGACAGTAGTAATGTTAATGGGAGTCCTAAGGGTTCCAAATTTTCTTTGGGTTGTTCTCCATGAGCCTTGAGTATTTCATCGTTCTACAAGCGAATACGAGTAATTTTCTCAATCACGTCAAACACTTCCATGACTGAAAAGTATTAAGTCGATAGTAAAGCTATGGATGGGCTTTAAGCTACTTGACTCATTTGTTCATTCAAGAAAAATGACAATTGGGATGAAGCAACGAAAGATAAAGTTGAGTCATGTGATCATTCATATGACCAAAGTTTGAAAAACCCAAGAAAAAGAATTTCCATAATAGAAATGATTTCAAAAATAAGGTCAGAAAGTATCAAAAAGTTCTTCGAGAATGATATGAACTCATTTATAACAAATCCAGTTACTCTTCAGAATTTAAAACAATATCTTGAATAGACATTCGAACAGCTTCCTGCTTCATAATCTGATTAAATCAAGGTATGCAGTAAAGATAACCGTCATGTTTCTATGAGTAGGTTACGCGACGACGTAAAGGTTTTAGAAGTACGAGGCGAATGTTCAGCTTGGTTCGAATAGTAAAATAACCAATGGGATTGACAAACCATGTCGAATTTCAATATCATCGAAAATGGTATTATGGAAAATCATGATAACTTTTAGAAACCATTGTATCGCTAACAATGTCTTGAGGAAGGTTTTAGAGACCGTTGTATCACTCATAACGTCTTGAAATAACGAGACCATTGTGTCACTCACAATGTATTAAGAAATGTTTTAGAGACCATTGTGTAACTCACAATGTCTTAGAAGAGTTTTAGCATTTATATAAACAACCTTTATATAAAATATAGTGACGCTTTAGCACGTAGATATAAGTGATCGAACATAATCGACATCTATATAAATTACTTATATATAAATGAATAGCGATACTCTCGAAGATAAGCGTAAGAGATCGAAAAGAAAGTAGTTCATGTATATAAGTATCCTTATATAATACAAGTATTGATGCTCGAGGGAGTAAATGAAAAATCAGGAGCTATGCGCGCACGGATATCGGATAAATCGAGGAGAGAGACTAAATTTTGAAAAATAGTCATAGTCTAGGTTTTGAAAACGACCTAGTTCTCTATGACTTCAGCTCTGATACCAATCTGTCACACCTCCAAAATTGGACTGCAACGGAACGGTAACATTGGGGTACGACGTCACGGCACAAGAAGTACAAGTCACAGGAAACAACCTCAAAATGAGACGTTTTAAAAATACATTTCACATTCGATACATTAAAAAAACATCAGAGTTAATAAACAAGGTCCCTACAATTTTAACAAAACACAATGTTTTCAAAAATAAGATTTTATCGAATGTGGTAAAATGTAGAGTCTCTAAAGTACATATCCGTGCGGCTTCCCCTCGTGGTATAGACAGACCTAAGATAAAACATGTTAAAAAGTCAACAAAATTGTTGAGTGAATTCATAGGTTTATATAATGGACAATCGAGTTTTCAGAGTTATAATAACAATTGCAACGAATACAATCATCATATAAATAGATATTATTGCATCTAAGCTCATGGCACTCAAAACTGACAGTATATATCAATAATGATATATAGGATAATAATGGCCCCGTGTAGGTAATTGTCATATACCTAAAGTTACAAATATAGTGCGTTTGATTACCTATCTGGCTAACACAAACGGGATTCGTCAATCCCGATAGGCCTATCCACAATATTCACGTTCACACACAAGTGATTAATGTTCCATGATATGGGGGGACTTATGGCATGAAAGGACTTAGACACAAGCAATAATATATTCAGGAAGGCATACAGTTTTGCAATTAATTGTCCATAAGTAGATATTTTAGCATGTATCTCACCCCAAAGAGTTTATAAAACAAGTAAGTAATGAACTCACCTTAACGATTAAAGCGTAGGTATAAGAATGAGCACAATGAGTATCTCTAAAAGTAACCCTCGAATGCAGACCTCATCAGACGCGACCTAATACAAGTAAAAATACTTATATAAAAAATCTAAATAGTATGCTCGGACAAAAGAACGAAAACTAGTTAAGTCACCCGTGTTAAATATATAATATATCTTAGATGTTAATAGTGTATTGTTTATAATCCTCTATCCATTGTTAAAATATACTATTAGATGATTAAATTGATCGTAACATTTGAGACGTATATCTTATAAACATAATTACGTTAAAAACAAAATAACTAAACTAAATTGTTGGACAAGTTTTGAAGAGTATTAAATGGGCAGGGGCCAAATATGTTACTTGAAAATTCTATAGTTTTTATTTGTATGTAGATGTATAAACTAAGGACCAAAAATGTAAATATGCAATTTAAATGCATGAATATGACGTAGGCTTAATTTTTTTGTTTTTCATTCTCATTTCTTCATTCAAATTTACGAGCCATGTTTCTTCATTCTCAATATCTCAACTTTTAGTAGTACAAGCCATTACTAATCCTATATTAAGTTGATATCAAGTAATACCTTAGCTCCACACGAAAAATACTAGTGATTCAGAGTCGTGATGCACGAGTATAAATACCGTCACGAACACGACTACTACCAAGGTTAAATCTGCCCAAGACTCAAACTATAACACGAACTTGAACCCGCGACTAACGAACCAGAAACTCTTACCCAAATACGAATGATTAGGAAACCAATACTCGAATCATACTAACTTTAATCAACGCCATGATATGAACCCAAACTAAAATAGGATGTTCTAACATTGAATGATCAACGCATACTCACGCACACGAGTGCGGACACTAACTCTAACAAATACGAACAGGTCGTATTCAACCTTATTAAAGTTGCGTACTCAAACGTTTACATGCTCCCTATCGACGTAATAAGATGCCATGTCAGGACATGCCTCCATTCGTTGTCACCTTCACCAGGACGCTTCCTAAACTTGACGAAAAAAATCATTGTCCTTATATGAACCTCATGTTTTCTTTTCCGAGTCCTTGAAAGATACTTACAAATGACTCCTAGTCATCGCTAATCATCCATCCTCGACAACAGATTATGGCCTCCATATCCCATAAAAGAAACGGTTTCCATACCTCCATTTTTGGAAACAAAATCCGATCACTCTTGTCGCTCTTGCTCTTGCTCATGCTCACCTTATCTCAAGTGCAGGGCCGTCTCGTAGTCTTTGGTGGCCCTAGGCAATAATATCAAAGAGGCCCTATTACATTTGTAAACTAAAGAGAAATTGCATATAACTTGAATTATATGACTCATATACTTTTAATATTATACGTATTTATATGCAAAACTAATAAAAATGTGGCCTCTTTAAGTGGAGGCCCTGTGCGACGGCACCTATTCCACACCCCTCTGAGACCCCTCTGCTCAAGTGGTCATCTCCCAAGAAACAACGATGAGAAAAGCTATTCGTTTCAGAAAAAGGGAAAAAGGAAAATTGAATAAGGAAAAGAAGGATGTAAAAATTATTTCTGATCATATCGTTTGGAAAGTCAACTAGTGCATAGTACTCAAAAGTTATAAAAACGTATAAACATGATCATAATTGATGGGTTGCTTGCTACTTTTTGAAAAAGAAAAATCAAGCTCTTGCGTGTAAGCTTATTGGTTTTATAGAATTAAAACGTGGTGAGTGTTCAAATTATGAATAACTACGTGTCCATATGAGAGTGAAAAAGAACTACGTGTCTATTTGAGTGTGAAAAAGAACTATGTGTCCATGTTTAGTTTCAAAAGTGACACATATTGCCATCAAGAGTATAATAAATATGTGGTGTTGTATTTAGAATAAGTGAGTAGTTTTGGGACTAACGGGTATAGCAGTAAAAAAAATATAACAAACGTTTAGGCAGAACCATGAAAAATAAACATAAACAATAAAAATAAATTTATGAAATATAGGATACTTATCTGAAATAATAAAAATACATAGAGCACGTAGACTAATATTTAGTCTAAAGCCAGGTTTAAATATAATATACGGTTCACAACGTTCGCGGAATAACCTATCCGGTTACTCATAAAAGTTAATTTACGCCAAGATAAAAATATATAGTAAATGCATGAGGTTAAATAATAATCAGAAAAATTATGAATTGCTACAGCATTTGTCATTAATCGGCTTAACATTACAAATCTGAATCAAGATCTTCTGGTTGGACCGGCATTCAACCTACTCAAAGGCACCTGCAAGAGTCGTACGGAATTAGAGTATCATTTTGAAGAATGTTTCAAAGCTAAAACTGAACGACTAGACTGGCATAACCCTGAAGGAAAAAAGTATTCATTCGATCTCCGTATGCCTCTCCCGTTGATTCCAAATCGTCGAGGTCGTCAAGTTATTCCTCATGATTACTTTATCAACAACGACCTGGAATATCTAAAAGATGGAAGTTTAAGCAGACAATACTCAACTTCCGTAACAAAGACAAAGCCTGTTATTTATGAGGTCAAATGGATTAAAGACATGGTTCCTAATCTAGAGAGTCTTGTAAAGGTGGTATATGATACATGCTTGCTGGGATACTTCACATTGGGGTCTCAAACGTCAACAATTCTATGGGTATGCAAGCAACAGGTCTTCGACGAAGGATGTCTACTCTAGAAAATGAATCATTGCAGTTACTAGACTTAAGATTATGAAGAGGCATGACTACTGTTACTTGGACAAGATTGAAGTTCGTAGAGAGGATCAGCAGCTATACATGTTTAAAGAAGGTGATTTCCCACGACTTCGCCTACAAGACATCGAGGACATGTTACTCCTACTTGTTCAATAGAAGCTGACCAATCTCAAGATAAACGAACGTTATGACTTGAATGTGGCATTACGTATGTTCACCAAACGTATTGTCATTCAAAGACGGGTGGAAGATCTTTAATTAGGTATCGAAAGTTACCAAAAGAAGCTCAACCTCGCCAAGCCAGACACATTCAGGCCAGATCTCAGGAAAAGAACCGCATACTCTACATATTCAGACCCTCAAGGAGTGATATACGAGGATCAGAACAACAGTAAAAGATTGATGCACACTGATAAACTCCATAAATTCAGTGATGGCACGTTCAATTCTGTTCGGATCGCTCTTCATGATATTACTTCGGGAATAAGGATGGAGTACCTGCCAAAGAAGAAATGGAGTGGATTAGACAAGCGATGGGCTCATGTTATGATCCATGATATCAATAAGCAGCTCTTTGAGAGAAGGTTAATGAGGAATTTGGAGAAGTTCGTTGGTGGCAGGGAATACGGGAATGACCTCAGGCTGCTGGAACGGACCATATGACTTTGCCATGTTTTGTCCTATCTCATTTCAGGTCAATCTCTCGTATATAATAAATCTTGTAAATATGTGAATAAATAGTGTAGACTAATATTAGGCAAATATCGTGTTTGAGCATGAATTTTTAAGAATTTCTTAGTAAATTCAAAAAAAATCAAATTTAACGTACTCAAACACCACATCATACACTCATAAATTGAGGGGGAGCATTACAATGTTTCTAATATAACTTGTTAATAATCGGAACATTTTTCTCCCCAAATGCATATATTTTTTAAATTAATTAATATCCAAAATATTAAAAGATTTAATATTTTTGATAAGGGGAGAAAATGTGATTAATATATATGACTAATGATATAATTCCATGAACTCAACTGCGAGCTTCAACCTTCATGTGCTAAACATTTTCGAATATCGATGCACATGTTGAGGGGGAGCATTTTATAAAAAGTAAAACCATCGAGGTACTAAATGTTTTGATTTAGATCATAATGTACCTCGATCGATGTTTTCAAATGGTTTTAAGGCTGAAAATAATACCAAAAGACCGACCATGTTTGTAATTACTTAGAGTTATAAGATGGTTAGGATTAGGTTTTCATTCCCATGATCCAGCCAGAACCGGAAGGATCTACCCAAGGACAATCCACTAGATAGTATAGAAGTCCTTAGGCATGATATAAAAAAGGAGTAAAAGTAAGAATAAGGGAATAGTGCCGACTGAGATAGAGCTAGTATTGGAACAAACCCAACAAGGTATTAGTCATGAAGTCTCGGTAAGCACTGAAGGGGTTAAAGAATAAAAAAGAATTACAAGGATAAAGGGTAAAAAAAGAAGCCCTCCATACACTTAGGCAGAAACCGGGTCAATACATAAACTATCAGAAACACTAAGCTGTTGTCTGGTATTGAAGACAGTCGTCATGGACCTAGTGACGCAATGCACAACCCTCCTAGCCACTTAAGGTCTCTTAACAAACTCTTGTTTCATTTCTCATGGAGATTACACGCATTTCTATCGACTTTCTCACTTTGAGTTAGTTGGTCTTGAAAAGGTGGCAATCCGCTCTAGCTTTCGATTACTAAAACCAAATGTGCACTATTGAGTCTAGAGCCAAGAGATCATCCATAAATCTCATTAGGACACTAATACATAATATTTGTTAAAACACATACTGTGATAACAAGTTAAAACACACATTGTGACACTGGGTATCGATTCGATCCAGATTATGAATTGGCGATTGATGAATTTTGAAATGCTTAAAACTCTTGATGGGTCACAAAAACACTTTGGAAAAAGTGACATGTCGATTGATTTTCAAATCAATTTTTATTTCAATCGGTGAGATAGTAACTCGTGGTTCACTCATACTGTGTTGTCTATTTTGAGACGCTCCGGTAATGCGAATGACCAGTACAACTATGAAACCCTGTCAAGAAGATTCTTCGGAATTCTATCTGATCACAGGCAGTATTTATACTGATCAACGGGGAACCGTGGTTATTGCAACCATATTCGACGAAGTGACAAAGACACTTTCGTCCATATTTGTTGATTATCACTAACCTAAACCTGCAAGTATTCCCGATTGTGGCAGAAGCTAGACGTGGACGAGTCAGATTCATAACCACATGCTCATACTAGACCAACATTTATAAAGACATTATGAAAGCTCAAGTACATGTTTCAAGACTTCTGCTACTCTGATATCGTCCTTCTTGAAGCGACGAAGTGTTAAAGTTAAAGAACTCCAAGAAAGATGCATTATTAAAGCTTTCAAGTTAAAGAATCAAGAAAAGTATGAGCATGTCAGTTCGAAGGTCACAAGTACACAAGATGGCAAAACACCACAAGAAGATGATAAGAGGTTATGCTTGGTTGATGATCTCAAGAGGCTATACATCACAAACAAGTTTAGACTAAGGAACAAGCTCCGGCCTAAAGTCAAAGATCACTACATCACGTTCACAAGATGAATGATGAAAACAAGTCTGCGAGCACAAGACTGAAGACAAAGCATAGTAAGCTAGGTTTAAGTTTTTGTAAAATGGAGTGACCTCCCTTAGGGGGAGATTGTTAGGATCAGGAAAAGTATCAGTCACTTCCATTATATCGTTAGATAGCTCGTTACGTAATATTTGGAATCTAAATAGGCTAGTTAAGGAAAAGCCCATGAAAGCCCATGGAAAAAGCCCATGGTTAGCCTAGTATAGAAGTATAAATACTCTTTCCATGCTATGGAAAGGGTGGTTGGTTGTTTCATTTCTCACATAGTGTATGCATTATTCTCTTTCACTGTCTCTCACTAGAAACTTCCTCCCTCTCTCTTTCTCTCTCTAGATTTTCTTCATTGTTTCGTATGTTTAAGGATTACTAATATTCTACAAGTTTGAATGTTTGAAGACC
>BQNB010036311.1:0-45364 GCA_026074375.1 Tanacetum coccineum
CTACCAATCAAAAGGTGAATCTTTAGGATACCAAAGGCCCAATTTAGGCTGACCTTTAAGATATCTAAAAATTCTTTTCACAGCATGAAGATGTGAAACTTTAGGATTTACTTGGAATCTTGCACAAGCACAGACTGCAAACATAATATCAGGCCTTGAAGAAGTTAGATACATCAATGATCCAATCATGGATCTATACAAGTGTTCATCTACATCTTCACCATCTGCATCTTTGAGAAAAGGCTTATGGGTTTCCATGGGTGTGTTTACTGTTTTGACATCACTAAAGACAAATTTCTTCAAAATCTCAGTCACATATTTGTCTTGGCTTATAAAAATCCCATCTTCCTTCTGCTTCACTTGCAGTCCTAGCAAGAATGTGAGTTCAAGCATAGAGCTCATTTGAAACTTCTTATGCATCATCTTTTTAAATTCAGTGCATAATGACTTCTTTGTAGAACCAAAAATGATATCATCTACATATACTTGAACTAACATAGAGCTCATCTGATACCATTTGTTGATCCCAATAGAATAGATCTTGCTTAGCTTGTATAAGGCTAAGTTGTATTGAATAAATTCAAAACAACTATGATAGAAACTTTGATTGTAAATATTAAAAACTATACGGAATCTAGTTAATGATACTAAGAAGAATTTCAATAATGAATAAGAACAATAACAAACAGTTTACCAAACTTTCAGTCTCAATATAATACGAACACTCTTAATAATGTTAGGGTTTACAAAACCTTGAAGCTAATTGACTTGTAATTTTTTATGATTTCAAACTCTATACCCTATGACCTCTTTTTATACACCAAGGAGTCCTAATGGGATTACAATATTTTCCTAAGTTATCATAATCTTATAAACAAATAACTTATACGTATCTTTTACAAAAAATATCTCATACATATCCCGTTAGCAGTACTAACTTGATCTAACACTACTAACTTATAACCAGCAGCATTAACTTTCTCAGCAGCATTAACTTTATACTAATAGTAGTAACTTTACATCAATAGTAGTAACCACTTAGTATATTTTCCTTGAACTTCTTGAGCAGCTGATGTCGTAATAATATATACAGTATATCCCGTTAGATAAGAAAATTACTTGAGGACAAGTAATAGTTTATCTTCCGAGTGTCGTTTCCACGGCGAGAGATGAATTGAAGTCCATGTTAATGTTTTGAAGACAAATGGTTCAATGTTAGATAATAATCCTTGTGAATTCTGTAGTTGGAATAGGACTGACAGGGATATGTGTATCCAAATTAGTCATGTCAGCCTCTGCACCATCATCTTCAGCATCACTAAATCTACCAATTTCTTCCAAATCAGGTATATTTGGATCATCAGCACATCTATAGACTATATTCTCATCAATAGCATTATCCTCTATGTTAGCAGCATTAACAGTTGGACTAACAGTATTAATATTGTTAGTTGCGTTAATACTTGCATCCTTACCTTGATTAATTCTTTCACCCTCTTCACTTAGGTTACCACCTTCATTCCCTGGATCTTCAGCATCCTTCTTTTCCTCCTCCCCTGATGGTTTGAATCCAGCATCAGGAGAATCCTTTGGACTAGAAGATAATGATGGATCTTGAGTCCCATAGGGTACAGTAATGTAACTTTGGCCAGTACTATCTCCACTCTAGCTTTACCCTGGCATCATTCACATGCTTTTGTACCTGCATTACCATTAGACTGATTCCTTGCAACAACTGGCTTATAGTTCATAGAATTTGGTAGTGCATCTATATCAAAAAGCCAATTAGGTCCACTTCCTGTAATATTAGATGTATTCTCACAAAATTGAACACGTAAGTTCTCTTCTACTATCCTAGTTCTACTGTTGAATACTCTGAATGCTTTGCTATTAGTAGAGTATCCTACAAAGAACCCTTCATCAGCCTTTCCATCAAACTTACCTAGGTGATCTATGGTATTAAGGATTGTAACAGGACACCCAAATGGTCTCATGAAGCTTAAGGCAGGTTTTCTACCTAGAAAAAGTCATAAGGGGTCTTGTTGTGAGGCTTGATAACTAACACCCTATTTTGGAAATAGCAAGCAGTATTAACTGCTTTAACCCAGAATGTTGTTGGCAATTTCAAATCAGCTAGCATAGTCCTAGCAGCCTCTATTAGTGTCTTAATTTTTCCTTTTAGCCTACCTATTTTTGTTTTTGGAGTCCTAGCAACACTAAAGTTCCCACTTTAAAAAAATCCACTTCATTTCCACAGAACTGAATCATGACCCTATTCTTGAATTAAGTCCGCATTGTCACATCTAATCACTTTTTACCGCAAGGTCATATTATATTTTCTCTTATGCCTGTTATGAATGTGAATTTAGGTATTTCAGATTATTTAGAGATATCTTAGTGACTAAGAGTGAGCGTGCGGAAACCCCAACTAGAACTCTACGTATATGGGAGGGTGGCAGATCTCTCATACTCTAACACCATTATAGGCAGGGGTCATGACTAACATATCATATCTTTTCATTAAGATCAGTTGCTTCTATCTCAGCAATGGCCTTAGTACCATATACGGGACTATGAAAAAAAAAAAAAATCCATGTGCAAACAATTTGTAATGGTGGCTGATTGACTGACTGTTTTGGTATTACAAGAAGCTCTGTGTTGCTTTCCCTTATGACAAGTAACACAAGTTTGATTAATTTCAAAAAGTTTTGAAGGTAAACCTCTTACAAGGTTTCCCCTTACTAGTTTATTCATTGTTTTGAAATTTAAATGTCCAAGCCTCCTAGCCAAATATAGATTCAACGGTGTGGCTTTTGCAAAGAGATAAGTGAGACCTCCTTGAGGAACAACATTATTTAAATCAACACTGTACATGTTATCCTTTATAGGAACTTTAAGCAAAACATGACTTTCATCAGTTAACTTAAAGTCTGGAGACAGAACAACACATTCAGTATTAGTAAAAAGAACACTATTCTTCTTGTCACACATTTGTGAGACACTAAAGTGGTTAAACTTTAGTTCCTTTACAAAATACATATCTTTAGGGACGCAAGGCATTACTGACTTTGATATGCCTTATGCATCAATATAGTCAAATCTTTTAAAGGACATTGATGCACCATTATTTCTAGAGACATGGTCTAAAACTTTGTGCTTTGGTCTCCTAACCCAACATACTAAGGCCTTAATAGCATTTCCCTTGTTTCCCATATCAGGACTAATAACTGTTTTTGGCCTAGCAGTATTAACCCTTGTTCCCTGAACTGTATTAACCTTTTTAGTGAAATTACTGTTATTAGCTGCTGTTATTTTGTTAAAAGGCCTTCTAGCAGTTGAATATGCATTATTAATAACATTTTTCATGGGTCCTGCATTATTCACTGCTGTTCTTGATTGAACAATATTAACTGGTCTAGCAGTATTAAGTGAAATTAGGCCAGACCTAGTTAAGACTGTTCTTGGAACCATGTTCCTTTTTGGACTGGGGTGAGTTAATTTAGAGAAATTTTGTTTGTTCACCCTTTGAACATTGGTCCAAACTGGTTTTGCAAATCTTCCATTATTATACCAGTTATTGCAATCATTCTTCAAATGATCAAAACTACCACACACATGACAAGCTTTGTTGAACATCTCAAAATCACTCCCTAATTTTTGAGACATCTGTTGGTTCCAGTTTCTCTTGTTCCCTCTAGGACTAGGTGTGTTTTGCCTATTTTTATCAACTGATGTTTTCCTAAGAGATTTTACTTGCTTAGTAGACTTAACAAAGTTTATCTTAGCAAAACTAGGTTTATTAAACATCTCAACTGTTTTAACCTTAGGCACATTTTCTTCATCACTATCAGATACCCAATCCTCAATAATTAGGGCTCAATTTTCTTTCTTAGCAGTCTCAGGTTCATTAGTCTCAACAGTAGGCTTTTCAACTATAGACTAACTAACAGACTCATTTACTTCCACAAAATCATCTAGACTATGATAAACTAAATCAGGTTTTGGTGGCATAAAATTCCTAGTATAGGGAGGTGGGACAACATTATACCCTAATCTTATTTTACACTTATCCATTATCTGGTTGTCTAGAAGTTTACTAGGCTGTTTGATGAATTTTCAAATTTTTATACTATAAGTTGAACCTCATATTTTTCTTTTGTAGTCAACTCTAACTTCCTTTTAAGCTCTGTAATATCTAAATCTCTTAAATAGATTTCACGTTTTAAGAGTTTTATATATTCCTCATACACAGACTCATTTTTCTTAAAGACTAACAGTCTAGCTTCTGTAGATTCTAAACCAGTTTTACAAGAGACAACACTTATCCTAGCTGCTCTTAAGTCTTTAACTAATTGTTCATTTTGTTCTTTTAGATCTTTTACACATTCTAAACAAGATGAACAACAATTTGAGTCTTTAGATACCTCAGAGTTTGTAGAAGAACATGAACTTGTTAAAGAATAAGCCATGAGAGCAAAATTAGTTGGACCTTCTTCTGTTTGGTCACTCCAATCATAGCCAAAGCCATCACACTAAGACACTAAGGCATTTAAAGTAGTTTCCTCAACTGGCACAGTCCTTCTGGTAGGCTCCTTGTTCCTGCTGTCTTGATTCCTGGGTGCCCTACACTCCCTTGCAAAGTGTCCTCTCTTATGGCAGTTGAAACACTCCACCTTAGACTTGTCAAACCTAATTCTTTCTTTGTTGGCCATGTCCAGCTTCCTTCCAGTATTCTTCAGGAATCTTCTTGCCCTCATAGTCAGCATAGCAATGTTCCACCTCAAATCCATCTCTTCTAGTTCATCAAGATTGATTTATTGTAGATCTTTATTATCTAGCTGTGGAATACTTGATTGACTAGCAAAGAAGGAATAAATCACACATCACTCAAATTTTCAACATGGTTAAGTCTAACATCAGCACCCTGAGTGCTAGCCAGCATTAACACCCCTGAGCAATATTAACTGCGTTAATAGTTGCACTTTTAGTGCTACTAGAGACAGAAGGCTACATTGTGTAGAGTTTGTGGTTAAGCAGATGTCCCATAATAGGTGACAGACCTTTGATTCCTAGCCTCCAGGATGTTAAAAGGATCAATCCAAACTCAATGTCTCAATCTTTGGGTTGTTCCTCTACATAATGGTATGCATAGTTCATTCTTATGACAAACTTCTCAAGAACTTCTAATTGATGTCTTTTTGAGGAATAACTTTACCATGCATCTCCAATTGACTAATTAGCTTTTGAAGCCTTTCATAAGTTTGCTCAATCACTTCTGTGTTGGATGAAACAAAGTTTTCATATTGTCGCTTTATAAGATTTTTATAAGTTTTCTTTGTATCAGAGATATTTGCTTAATTGTACACTAAAATAACCCGGGATTTTGCCAAATAAAAGTCAAATAAATGCCAAAAGAATAGAAAATGTGTGCTTTTGTGTCCAATTGTGCAGGTAAGGATTGAAAAGACAAAAAGAAGCAAAAACGATCAAAAACCGACAAGAAACGGGAAAAAGACAAAGAGTCAAGAGCAAGACGAAGAAATCAGCCAGAAATCACAGCCGGATCAGTCAAACTCAGTCAAAGATAACAATAAAGGAAGTCAAAGATCCAAAATGAAGTCAAGGGGCCATAATTGACAAGTATTCAAAGTTTCAAGAGCTTATTTGAAGATTTAAAGATCAAGGGACTTAATTTGCCAAGTGTTGAAAGTGTCTTTATTAAGAAGAAAAGAGAAGAAAACAACACAAGGGCCAGTATTGTCAAGCTTCAAACTTGTTTATAACTACAAAATGGGCGGAAGCAAAGAAGAGGGACCTATTTTGCCAACTCTCCAAAGATTTAAACAAACAGCCCGGCTATCTCGCTAACCCCCAACAGCCTCCAACAGAATTTCCCGCCCAAATTGTACACGAACCCAACTTCAAATTTCCCACACCCCGCTCCAATATAAATGCCCAACCTCGTTCATAAGTCCTCTCCAATCAATAACCACCACGTGGCACTCCATAATTGGCCAGAACACCTCTCTTATATGATCAAACGGCCACAAACAAGTTAAAAAGGATCAAACGGTTGAGATAAATGGAAGATTCCACGAATCTCTCTCACTCTTCATTTCTACTCTCTATAAATAGGAGCTAGGAACACCTTGAGGAGTTAGTTTTTAGTTTTTAGTTTTTAATGTTTTTTTTTACCTTTTAAGCAATTTTTTTTTAAGCATTTTTTTAAAATTCAGTTTAAAGCTCTTGTACCTTTCTTTCTTTCAACTTGTACCTTACGAATTTGAGTAATATACTTCAGCTTTCAAGTTTCCCTATGATTAGATATCCATTTTAAGCTGTTTTCATGTATTAAGCCTCAATAAGCACTTAGAGCTTATTACTATTCATAAGCTTAAATTCAGTCAATTTTACTCTTAAACAAGTCATTTACTCTTTTAGTTCACTTGTAAAGCAAAGCATGATCACTTGAGGAATTTGTGTTTAATTTTAGGAATGCTATGAAGAAATAAGCTGAAATTAGCTTATGAGCTTCATGCATTTGGTTTCGAATGGCTTTGGGAAGCCAATAGGTTAATGAAATCTTAGGTCAACTCACTCTACAAGCGTGACCTCTTTGCTGAGACTCCCATAACTCAGGTACCTTCTTTGAATTTCAAATTTAAGCAAATATATAGCTATGTCAAATTGCTTATTGCTTTCAAATTCTCAGTAGTCATGTTTCATTTATCTTAAATAGTTTTGTAATGTTTTAGTTTTAAGTTGTTTTTTATCATAATTAGTTTTAAGCTTTAATTCTTAAATTTTACCAAAGGTATGTAGTAAAGCTATAGAGTAACTAGCTCAATTCACTACATACAGCTAGAACATTTAGCATTTAGATAGCCTTAAGAGGCTGTATAAAGAAGATAGCAAAAAAGTTTAGCTGTTTTAGATTAAAACATTATAACTCATTTATTTGGACAGCTAGACTATAAGGAGTGTTTGGATTAGGATTACTTTGACTCTTTAAGTCAAAGGTTTCTTGTGAAACTCTTCTATACAGCTGAAAATAGACATAATAATAAAAGATTAGTAGGTTTTAGAGTGTAAGTTTGGTTTGAATCTACCAGTTTAAGCAATCTAAAATCCTGTTCTCAGCACCAGTCAATTCTTAGTATTAAGGTAAGTCTAGTTTTAAGAGATTCAATGCAAGTTAGAGTCAAAGTTAGTTGATACAGGAGATTAAACAAGTAAGAAGGATAGTTAAGTCATTATGAATTAGAGTTAAATCTAAACTTTGTCATAGCCATTAGACATCAGCATTGTATGTTAAAATTCATAAGAATCTTAAATTTACTCTTTGATATTTTTCTATTTTCTATGAAAACTTTGCAAATCTTTTTAGCTAGGTTGATTTTAGTAAAGTAGGTTAGCTTATTTCCAAGTTCTCAGCACCAAAGGTTCAAAAATAAGCTGTTAAGCTTAGTTTAAAAAAGCTTTAAAAACTGTTTCATTAAACTTTGCAATTTTCAGCTTTATTTTCTTTCTAAACTTGTTAAGTATAGGTTAATTTTAGTTTAAATCTCCTTTAAGCACATCTTAAGCTTCATCAAGCAACTTTTAGTTTTCATTTTCATCAAGTTTTAAGCTCTCAATAAGCAAAAATTCAAAAGTAGAAGCAAACTAGCACTTTCTGTGGACAGATTTTAGTTTCTTATTTTCTAGCTTATTCTTTGGGTAAAAGTCCAAAGAGCTTTTATTAAAGTTGTTTAGATTAAGCTAATAAGCAACTTTGTAGTTTTAAGTTTTTGCTAATTCTCAAAATTTAATAAGCCAAAAATAGTAAATAAGCTAGGGTCTGTTTTGTTCTTTTCTCAAACCTCAGGGGTACCCGTTTTCACTATTGTGTAAATTTACCAAACTTCGCCCGCCTACCCTGTTCTTTCTTTTATTACACTTTCTACCCTGTCTTTCCTATTTTCTTTTAATTTTCTTTTTATTATTAAAAGTATTAATAGAAATTAGGTTAGATTTTTAATAAATCAAATTAGTTGAAAAATAAAAAGTAGAAATTAGGGCTTTTATTTTTTATAACTTTCTGCACCTTTGTAGTTTTTAAAAATCATTTTTCCATATTTTTCTCATTAAATTTGTATTTTCTAGGAATTAAAATAGTTTTTAGTTATTACTTTTTCTTAGATAAATCATAAAAAATAGAAAAATAGTTGAAAAATTAAAATTCTTTTTGCATTAATTTTCATTTTAAATCTAGTATTTTTGAAAAATAAAAGAAAAATTTTAGTGTTAATTTTTAGAAAAAGTTTATTTTTGATAAATCATTAAATCTTAGAAAAATCATAAAAAATTCAAAAATACATAAAAAATTCTAATTCTTTTTCCTAAAATTTTCATTTTAAATTTGTGATTTTTAGATATTAAATTTGTTAAAAGTTGTGTTTTAGTTTTTAAATTTCAGTTTTAGCTCGCGTTTGTTACAATTTGTGCATTTAATTTTTGTGCTAGTTCATTGTTTCTTTAATTCTTGCTATTACATTTGTAGTGTAATCAACAAATCAAATCTCTTTTACTATTTACAGCTCGACGGAATCATTTCTTAAATTCCTCAAAATTCACGATTTAGTTTGGAACACGACGAGTTGTACAATACTGCAGGATAAAAAAATGAATACGTCAATTGTGTTTACTTTTGTAGAGCTTTTTACCTTTATATTTCTCTTGGTGAAGAAGTATTTGGAAAGAATTCTTACGGGATTATAATCCTTTTAGTTTTATTTTGATAATCAACCAAAGTATAACCTCAAATTTTCGCTCCTTTATTCCTAATTACTCTAAGCCACAAAATGCGTTTTTTATTATTATTCGGGCGACTCTCTCTAGATTTTATGACCTTATTTTTATAAAGTAAACCCGGTTTAGACCATAATTAGTTTGAAATCCTTTCCTAAAGAGACGATATGGTGAGAATAAGGTCCACATTAAGGTTCTAATTTTGCATGATTTAGGGGTTATCCTTTTTATTTCATCCGAAACAACTCAACTACGAGTCCAGAGACGGAGGCTTTATTTAGATAACTCTGGAGTCAAAATTTGGCTTTATTATTATTATTATTATTATTATTATTATTGCAACATTATTAAACCTCGGTCCTTTAAACAACTGCCACATCGGTATGCGAGCCGACCATGGTCCAGGAGTCTTATTTCGACCTCGGTGATCCTCGACCTTTTTGAATCGGTGCAAACATCGAGTTGTGTGCGGCAAGTGCAGCAAAACTTTTATCAGGCTCGGATTATTATATTGTGGCTTTATTTAGAAAGACTCCAACATCGATTGTGAGTCGGCAAGGAGGCAGTCTAAAGTAAACTTTTATCAGCCACACAGTTATTTATTATTATTTTAGTCCTTCACCCTTTTTAATAGACTACACATCGGTTGTGAGCCGGCAAGAGGTAGTGGTCTTATTTTGGCTTCGGTTTATTACATAACTATTATTATTATAGCCAAATTTCAAGTCTTGTGGTCTTTTAACAACTGTCACATCGGTATGCGTCTAGCCGAACCATTGGTCCTGGAGTCAATTTTCCCAAAAATAATGTCTAAACCTCATGTGTACCTTACTTTTCTCAGAAGGAAATCTCTAACGAAGTTGATCTTAAAACTAAGAATCGCAAAAACCAAAGCAACTTTATTTATTCAACAATTATATAACGTTTATTAAGCTGGTGGGAGCAAAAAGCCACAATTAACCTCTATGAGCTCTAAAGAGTTCCAACTACTCCACGCTTAGCATCTAACTTATATTCAACTCTATCATTTTTTGTTCTTTGCAAAATTTTAAAGTTAAGCAAACGCTAAGTCTCAAAAGCTAAGGGGAAAGCTAGAGTTTAAAACTCGGTCAAGTCAAAAGCTACCTAATTCTACGGGCCTACTTATTTATATATTTTTATATTTTCATCATTTTTTTCCATTTTTTATTTTACTATTATTATTATTATTATTATTATTATTATTATTATTATTTTATATATTTTTTATATATATATATCATAATAAAACAATAAATTTTTTAAAATTTTGGTCAAAACAAGGTGATTGCGGATTAGGGAATACATATAGGATACATGGTCTTATGATCACATTAGGCTGAAAGAAATCTACACACCACACTTAGAATGGAAACATTTGGCCTCTATGTTTCAAAAAGCATCAATTTGGTTTTCCCCCACACTTAGGACGAAAAGGCAAATGCAAAAAATCTCCAATGTTGTGAAAGGCGGTAACAATACATTATATAATGATCAGGATCGAAGATTTCCTAATAAGCAAAAGGATCATATACGGATGATTGTGGATTTGAAAACAAGCACGGAGTCTTCGACCGATCTTTAGGAATCCTGCATAAACGGTACCCGGTCCATACACCAAGAAAGAAGCTCGGCCCCCACCCATACTTGGGCTATAAAATACACACACTTATTTATTAATAAAATAGAAAGGAATATGACGCGTAAAGTTTTATTCACGTATAATGATATAATTAGTATAGAAGAAAAATTACTAAACAACCTTAAGGACAAAGGAAGAAGGAAAATTCTCACAAATTTATTATGTAATAATACGTATATTTACGGTAAGTGTTACCGGCTGATACGTATTCCTCGAAGATTTATGTGAAATTGTGACCACGTTTGTTATTTGGCATGACTTGAATTGGTTTCGAAGATGATTTATTTTCTAAAATCCTAAAAGTGAGCAAATTAAAGGACAATTAAACCTAACTTTAATAACGGGAAATTAAACTTTAACTAAAAAAACGCAAAACGAGAACCCTAAATGGTGATTAAAAACCCTAAATTTCCAAAATTAAACCTAAAATGAAATTTTCTCTTTTAATGGACTCTAATTGACTAAAAAGTAAGTTTAAAGAAAACTAGAACAAAAACAGAGTTGAATTGAGCTTAAAATTTTGAAAAACGTGAACGGGAACGAATCCCGTTCTTTAAAAAAAATGAAATTTTGCAAATTAAACCCTACGAAAGCAAAACTAATTTTCCTAGAAACTATATGATAAAAGAAAATTTTCTAAAAAAGAATTATATTTTTTGATTATTTTTCTATTTTTTATGAATTTTTAAAGTTTTTAATAAAAATAAATGTTTAAAAATACTAAACTAATTATAAAAATTCTGAAAAAATTATTGAAAGTAGCTTGAACTAATAGGAATCTAAGAAAAATAAGTTGGGAAACACAGCTTATCGAATAAGCTATGTAATAAGCTAAAACAACTTATTGAACTAAAGGACTAAAAATGTATATAAAAGATAGATTGTGCGAAGTAATAACAGATGAGCTAGTGTAGCACGATGGTTGTGTGTGTGGGGATAAAATGCTTAGTGAAGGTGGTAGAGGTCCTGGGTTCAAATCCCATGCCTAGCTCTTTTGGTTTTTTTTGTTTTTTTTTGTTTTTTTTTTGAAAACTCAAAACACGAAAGTTGTAGATGAGACTTTTTTTGTACGAACGTTAATAAATAAACTATATAGCTGAATCTAAATAATTAAGCCCACAAAACAACTTTGACTAAGCTGTCACTAATCATGGCTTTAAAAAGCCAAAAGCTAATTTTCACTTAAATGGAGTAGAACAAGCTCACTTTAAGCTCAAATTTCAGACTAAAAGCTGTTCTAGAAAGCTTATTATGTATATGAACTGATTTTAACAAGCTTATTAACCTACCATCACTTTTAAGCTACTGAATCTTAGGATAAAAAGAGCAAGGTTCAGAATACTCTCACTCTCTCCAATGAATGTGTAGCAAAATCAAGATAAGCTTTAATCTTTAATAAAGCCACACACAGAAGCTGAGCTTTTGAAAACTAATAGTCCTAATGGTAATATACAAATCCTAAATCATAAAATATCTCACTATACTTCTAAAATCAGAATCAACTGATCTAAAATTAAGATCATTGGTTAACTCTCAAAAAGCTAATTTTTGATTTTTAATTTCTATAAGCTAATTTGCAGACTAAATTTAGCTACTAAACAAACTCCTTTTTGAAATCTAAGTTGCGGACAGATAACTATGACTAAAACGCTCTTAGTGTGCTAAAAATCAAACCTATTTACAAATTTTACCTTCTGAAAAATTAAACTTTAAAAAGCAATCTATTGTCCTTTTAAAATGCTAATGTAGTAAAAAGCACAAAATTACCTTGTTTAAAACCAACAAATGCAGACCTAATGAACTTGTTTTGACATATTTATAACACAAAACTAAGAGTAATAAAAGCACTTATACCAGCTAGAAACTAATGAAGCTAAAATTTGCTACTATGACTGACTATAAGCTCACAAATTCAAATATAATCTAGAAACTAAAATGAACTCTTGATCAAACCTAATAATCTATTTAAAATCCAATTCACTAGCTTCAAATGAAAGTTCAAATATTCAGAATTTTAAAAGTCAAAGACAAAAACAAGCATGTACTTAACCTCTCAGTTAGTACTGTTGTGCCAAACACCCCCTTATTTTCATTAAAATTCATTTGAGCTTTATGAAACATGAAAGATAGTGAACAAATTGAATACTAGCATGTTTAAAGATTATAAACACAACTACTTATCATTCTCAACACAAAAAATCGATCAAAAAACAATAATGATTAAACTATGCTAATTTTTTTTCAGGTTTTGGGCAGATTTAAAAGAAAAATAGAAGTAAAACTAAGATCTAAGCTATAGAACCCAATAACAGATATTCAAACATTCATAATAAGCATAATAACACAGATTTAAGCACTAATAAGTAAGTAATAAGCTGAAAATAAGCAAATGCATATTTAAGCTAAGAAACTTGAAAAATTAAAGAAAGACTTACAATTGCTTAGCCTCAACAAACGGCTTATAATGCTCTAGGAGCTACTTTTACCAGCCTCTGACTTATTACAAGGGCTAAGCTTTAGTAAAGGTCATGTGCTATCCATTGCTAGCTCATCATCCAAAAGGTACTTAATCCCTTTTAGCAAAGGTATTAATTCGTAATTTTTCAATGTTTAAGTAATTCTTAATGACCTTAATTGGAGGCTCCAATCTGAGCTTATAGGACTAAGGAGAGCTCATAAGGAGCATTATGAGATTGACTTGTGAAACAGATGAAACAAAAGCATTTGAGATGTATAAAAGCTTATAGGTAAAAATATAGTTTTTTGAACAGCCAAAGACTATGATTTTATTGATTTTTAAACTGAATACAAAACTTTCGAATAAGAGATTACAATAAGCATGGAGAGACTGAAATTAAAATTACTCTAAGCTAAAATTATCTAAGCTACAACAAGCTAAAACTGAAAAAGAAGATGATGTGTGGAGGATTCTGGGCTGTATTTTAGCAGGAATGAGAAGCTCTTCTTAGGAGTCTAGATAACGATCCTCTACTCTGGCTCTCTTTCGGCACCTTGATGTTCTGGCTCATCTATGGATCCTTATTGATTGGATTAAATGAATGAGCACACAGATTGCCAACGTGGCATTCCGTGTGTCGGGCTCATTGTACTTCTTTTGCACTAACTTTAGTGCAAATTACCAATCATTAGTGTGCTTTCTTTCATGTCCCACGTGTCCTCCTTTTGGGTTTCCACCAATGAGAGCCTCTCAATGACTCATAATTATGCCAGCTTAGATGTTGGTGCTTGAATTACTAAGCCATGTCCTCAATTTTCATTTTCCCTTTCGATTTTGTCGTAAGGTAAACTGTTAGAAGAAAGATAAACAGTCCAGTAACAACATTTCGCTCGTTTGTTTTTTTTATTTTTTTGTACGTTTTTTTAAAAACGTTGGGATATTTGACCGGGGAAAAGGGCGTTGACTTGGGCCGGGTTTTGGGTTAAAAGAAACGGGCCACAGTTTGTTTTGGGTTTTAGGTTAATAAGAAGATAAAGACCGTTATCTCTTATATTTAAAGAGATAACGGTTGTTAAGGCTTAGGGTTATTTTTGCAATATTGTTTAACTTCAAGGGGTTGTTTTGGTTATTTTGGAATTTTTGCTTTATAAGTTTCCCAGAGTTGACTTGTTGACCTTAGTTGACCTAAGGTTCGTACTTTTTGAAACCCTTCTTGCTATCATAAATCCCCGGCTCTTGTGCAATATATCGTTCTCGTCTGTCCGGTGTTTGTCCGGATTTGTCTGGTTTTCTTTGAGATTTTGCAATATCTCGTTACTACACAATTACAAAGACAAAACGAGCCAAATACATATGTTATGACAATTTTGGTCTTTTTTTAGGGTCATTTTTGTAATAAAAAAAGGATATGTGTTTTCATCACATATCGCAAATGATTCTCACTCACACTAAGCGATTGTGTGTTCCGCATCGCCAATATTATATGTCTTTTTAAATACAATTTACCTCATACTTTCCCAAACTAAATCTTTGAAAAGTTGCAATGATTTTTGTGGTCGTTAAGCTAATTCACAAGTTATAAAAACCCATTTTCCCATTTTTTATTTTAAACTTTATCCTTTGTTTTTAGGACTTAGAATATTTTTGTCTTTCGTTATTTCCATTAACTGTTAAGGATCATAGAAACAGAAGCATTTTCGATTCCGGAGAATGCCCCCAAATAGGATAAATTCATCGTCCCTGACTTTTCACTTGCTCCAAACCAAGCTTAAAATGAAATCACAGCTAAATATCAGTAAAGATGCTAACACTACTCATATTTGCAACTTGTAAACTTTTTACTCCCGACATTTACTATATCTTAAGTGAATGTGCTATTTTGAATTTCAACCATGGATCAAGTTTATGCAAAATACATCTGCTTCAACGTTCCTCCGGAGAGTTCAGCTTCACTGAGAGTTTGAATTTGAAGGCGAGATATCCCAATGTAGCGGACTTTGTCTTCGGCCATCCATCCCAAACCTTGCGGCTAAGTGAACGAGGGCTTTTGACACCCCACAAAGACTAGTATCGGGACTCACGGACCTACGATTTCAAAAACTCACAGGTTTCCCGTATATACATAGCTTTTATCTCTCTTAGAAATAGTGCCTCATCTGTCGCAAATAAAGCATCTATTTGAGTAACGGTAGAACAAAAAGAAATCTATTCCGTATCTTATATTAAACTTAATATTTATGCAGTTGTAACCTTGTCCTTTTAGAAGGCCTGCTTCACATCGGTTGTGAGCCGGCAAGATGCAAAACAAACTTTTATCAGTCACGATAAGTCTTTATTTTTACATGGGCTTTACGCGCAGAGAAAATCTCTACTCACTTCATCGGTTGTGAGCTGGAAAGAGATAGTAAACTTTTATCAGCCCACAGTTGATGTTTATTATTATTATTATCATCATTTTTTTTGAGAAAACTTCTTTTTGAAAAATTCAAGTATAAGTTTGAACTAAGACTAAATTTTTTGATATATATTACATTAAAATTGTTGATTTAAGTTTAATCTCCAAAAACAACACGTATATTAGTCCGGTTAAGAGCTTATGGGATAAAAAGTCACAAATTACATACATGAGCTCTTAAGATTTTCAACTAATCCTTGTTTAGCATCCCGCTCATACTTAACTCAATCATTTTTCGTTCTTCGCGAATTTCCGCGAACGCTTAGCCTAAAAGCTAAGGAACAAGCTAGAGCTCAACACGCTCGATCGGGTCAAAATCTACTCTTATTCTACCCAGCAGGAAAGTCAAAATTGTGACAAAAACACTTATTTTATTTTTGAAAATTTTAAAATTTTTTCAATTTTTTGAAAATTTTGGTGGGAAAACGGAGAAAGGGGTACTTGTACGTGAGAATTATGAGCAAAGTAGTGGTACGATTATATCGATATTTACTTTACACCTTACTAAAATTAAACATTGTCCTCAATGTTTTCCTATGCTAAGACTTATAAACCATTACTAGACTCAAAAGGTGGATCTTGCATAATATGCCTGAAGAATAAGTATCTAAAAAATCTTTAGCAAGTTTTATCAAGTGTGCTAAATTTAAATGTTAGCTCGATTAATAATCTTCTTGTATATCGGGATTTACCCAAACTAATGGCTAGCAAAAGGCTAGGGAAGATCAATCCGTGAACGGGACAAATCATCCGAACACGAGAGGTCTTCAGACCAAAAAAAAATTTTGGGGTCAATCCTGCACAAACCCCCCCATTCACAAGTACAAACAACACAAGAATCAGAGAAGAGTACAAGTACTCCTCACATCAAAAGAAAAGAAGATAGAAGGATAAGCATGGGTGGCCTCCCACGAATGTGCTTTGTTTTTGGTGATAACCGATGTCACTTAGCTCTTTGAGCTCAATCCCTCGAATTCATTCGTTCTAGAGTGAGTGTGGAGATCTTTGGACTACCCTTGGGTTGGTATGTCCCCTCTCCGGAAGTAATGCTTCACACGATGACCATTCACCTTAAAGTTTGGACCATCAGGTTAAGATAACTCAATGGTTCCGTATGGAAATATAACTTTGGTGATGGTGAAGGTCCTGACCAAACGAGTTTTAAGCTTTCCCTGAGACTATACAGATTGTAGAACGATGAAGAGTTGAAGAGTAAACTCGATCACCAACATGAAAATGCGATTTTTGATCTTTGAGCGATGAAACTTCCTTCCGTCCTCTTCTTTTATAAATCAAAGAATTCTCGTATAGCTTGATCACGAGCTCATTAAGTTGATGCTTTCGGGGATCACCCGCGGTTTTAAGATCAAAGTTAGGCTTGTTTCAAAGCCAATATGTTTATGCTCTAACTCGTATAGGTAAATGGCAAGATTTTCTGTACACGTACTTGTAAGCGTACAACCAATCGGTGTCTTAAAAGTCAGTAAGTAATGCCCATAAGCGTCATCTTCAGTTTGTCTGACCATGAGGAACTGGTTTTCTCCAACTAGTCCTTTCTAGAATACGTTTTAAACACTCGAGATAGAAACCTCTACTTGGAGCCGCTCGTTTGAGGGTGTTAAAGTGTAAGCCCTAATACGATGAGTGACCCCACACTTAGACAGTCACTATAGGCAAACTGATCGTTTACAAAATGGGGTCCCACGATCAGCTTCTATGAATAGCTCTAGTTGTTTCGATTTTCGGGCGACAAAAATGAGATTTCAAAAACTTAACTACAATATGCGTCATTTGTGGGAGAGCTTCCTTCGCTTAACCATTTCAAAAGATAATCAACGGCTACGAGGATGTATTTATTCCCATGTGAAGACGGAAATGGTCCCATGAAATCAATACCCCATACATCAAAGATTTCACAAACTTGGATAGCGTTTTGAGGCATCTCATCTCGTTGTGAAATTTTGCCTTGTCTTTGACACGTATCACAAGATTTGATCATTGTATGGGCATCTCGATATATGGTAGGCCAAAAGAAACCGGCATCAAATACTTTTCGAGCGGTGAGATTGGCACTATGATGGCCCCCGGTGGGTCCTTCATGACAAGCTTTGAGGATTTCAAGAGCTTCTTGCCCATGCACACACCGTCGAATGATTTGATCCGCACATATACGAAAAAGATAGGGATCGTCCCAGAAATAATGTTTAACGTCCTTGAAAAACTTCTTCTTTTGTTGAGTTGTCATTCCTTTGATGATAAAATTCCCCGCATGGTAATTTGCATAGTCCGCAAACCATGGGGTACTTCCACTAGATATAACTCCAAGAGTTTCTAAAGGAAAATGTTCATTTATGTCCTTGTTTTCTAACACATCCTTATGAGGATTCTCAAGTCTAGATAAATGATCCGCCGCAAGGTTCTCACTTCCTTTTTTTATCACGGATGGTGATATCAAATTCTTGTAGGAGAAGAACCCACCGGAGCAACCTCGGCTTAGCGTCTTGTTTGTTCATAAGGTACTTTAAAGCCGAGTGATCCGTATACACTATGCTTTTAGATAAGACAAGATATGGCCAAAACTTTTCAAAAGCATACACAACGGCAAGCATTTCCTTTTCCGTGGTAGTGTAATGAATTTGAGCTTCTGTCATTGTCTTACTAGCATAATGTATAGGCTGAAAGTGCTTCGATCTTCGTTGTCCTAAAACCGCACCAATCGCGAAATCACTTGCATCACACATGAGTTTGAAAGGTAGGTTCCAATCCGGGACAACTAAGATCGGAGCTTCGGTAAGCTTCTTTTTAAGAGTCTGAAAAGCATCAATACAATCCTTAGAAAACACAAACGGTGTTTCCTTCTCAAGAAGGTGAGTCATTGGTCTACCAATTTTGGAAAAGTCTTGGATAAAATGACGATAAAAACCTGCATGACCTAGGAAACTCCTAACACCTTTTACAGTAGTTGGGTGAGGTAGCTTAGCAATAACATCGACTTTAGCATGATCGACCTCAATTCCCGACTTTGAAATTTTATGCCCTAACACAATTCCTTCTCTACACATAAAGTGGCACTTCTCTCAATTAAGAACTAAATTCGTGTCTTCACACCATTTTAGCATCTTTTCTAAATTAGAGAGGCACAAATCAAATCTATCCCCAAAAACCGAGAAATCATCCATAAACACTTCCATAGTCTTTTCGATCATATCATGGAATTTGGCCATCATACACCATTGAAAAGTACTGGGAGCATTACACAAGCCAAAAGGCATGCGACGGTACGCGAAAGTTCCATACAGGCATGTGAAAGTAGTTTTCTCCTAGTCTTGGGGATCTATTGGCATTTGGAAATACCTCAAAACTCCATCTAGAAAACAATAAAAATCATTTCTGGCTAATCTTTCTAACATCTGATCCATAAATGGCAATGGAAAATAATCTTTCTGAGTTGCTTCATTTAACTTCCTATAGTCGATACAAACTCTCCACCCTGTAACTAAACATGTCAGAATTAATTCATTCTCTTCATTAGCAACAACGGTTATTCCATCTTTCTTTAGAACACAATGCACTAGACTAACCCATGGCCCGTCGGTGATTGGGAAAATCATACCGGCATCAAGAAGTTTTAGGACCTCCTTTTTTATTACCTCGTAAATTTTTGGGTTAACCCGTATTTGAATTTGAACCGTGGGTTTGTAATAATCCTCCATCAAGATTTTGTTTGTACAAAAACAAGGGTCGATACCCTTGATGTCGGTGATTTTCTAAGCAATGGCCCGTTTATGAGATTTAAGCACTTTTAAGAGAGCTTCTTTTTCATCATTTTTTAAACCTTTTGCAATAATCACAGGTAACTTTTCTAAGTACGCATATTCGAAGTGAGACGGTAAATCTTTTAATTCTAAATTCGGAGGCTCTCCAGTTGAAGATTTTGCCTCGGTGACTTCACTTTGTTTAAGGTCCGTCGGAGGAAGTTGAAACGGGTCATTATTTAACAATTTTTCAATTAAGCAAATATGTCCCTCTGGATCGCAACTGGCATTAAAACAACCCAAGAATTTTCATCAAATGCAAAACCTATTTTACTATTATCACAATTATACGAGGAAATTTTTCGCTTTATTACATGCTCAGACGTCGGGGTGGATTGCCACCCCGAAGAATCATTATTAGAAAATCCTAGCAATTCCGGAGCATACTCCTCACAAACTGCATCAATGATGTCAATTCGGTTTACCGACTTTCATTTGTAGAGGAGTATCTCGTGGTTTGATCTAATTTAAGAGTGAGGCTTGTTATCAACCCGAAGGGTTATTTCTTCTCCTTAAACATCAATTAAAGCACGACCGGTCCTCAAAAAAGATCTCCCAAGTATGAGAGGTACTTGAGGATCGGCTTCGAAATCGACAACAACAAAGTCGGTAGGAAAATGGAACTTTCCCACTTTAACGTAAACGTCTTCAGCGAGTCCTTTAGGATGAGTAATCGATCGATCCGCTAACTCTAAAGTCATCTGAGTTGGTGTAAGTTCGGGTAAAGAAAGCTTTTTCCAAATAGAAAGGGCATAAGATTTATGCTCGCGCCAAGATCGGCCAAGGGTGGACATACATCATTCCTGGAAATTGATTGGAATAAGAAATTACCGGGTCTCAAGTTTTCAGGAAGCTTTTGAGGCAGCACCGCACGGCAATTCTCGTTCAACGATATCTTAGCTAATTCTAAGCAACTTTTCCTTATTCATGAGCAAATTCCTAATCGTAGGAGCAAATCTTGGCATCAAAAATAAAGCATCCGCGAAACTTATGTCAAAACGCAAATCTTGAAACATTTGAAAAATCTTCTCTTTTTGATACGAAGCTTTTTCACGAAATTTTTCTTGATTAAGTCAAGAAGGATATGGAATATTTGGCTTAGGTAAATTCTTCAGAACATCGGGTTCCGGAATGGGAGTGGTTTTAGGCAAAGTCTTTGGAACATCGGGTTCTGGAATAGAAATGGGGGTAACCGGAGGTGGGATTTGAGCGGTACTTCCTTGGAAATTAGATTGCTCCTTATCCGTTGTCTCCTCGGTTTCTCGTTCCACTACCTTTTTAGGAGAAGGATTAGTAGGAATCGAGGGTCCCTCGTAAGCAACACCACTTCGAGTAGTGATCGCTTTCATCTCACCCTTCGGGTTCGGAATGGTATTACTCGGAAGAGTACCCGAAGTTGAGGTTTGGTTTTGAAACAATCCACATATCATGTTTTGCAAATTATTTTGAAAGGTAGTTTGTTGATTCATCATGACGGCTTGTTGAGATTTTATCGTGTTTTGAATTTCATTCTTAAGGTCTCCTTTCAACGAGTTGATTTGATTTTGCATGTTTCTCATCATTTGGTCGTTATTCCTCTTGTAACTCGAAAAATCATTTGAAAACTCTTGTTGAACTTGATTATTAGGCACTTGAAAAGGTTGGTTTTGAAAATTCGGAACATGATTATTTTGAGCTTGAAAACCTTGATTACCATGAAAATTATTTCCCCGATTAAAATTATTTCCTTGACCTTGATTTTGATTAAACCTATTTTGACCATTGTTTTGCACAGGAGCAAAACCGGGTGGTGCCATTTGATTATTAACACGGTTCGGAGGGGCAACTTGATTATAAGTACTCGTAGTGGCACAAACACTAGCTTGATTATTATCGGTAGTCGGACAATTGTACCAAGAATGGGCACCACCACAAGTAACGCACGTTTCCTCAACCGCTTTAACCGAAGCGGGAGTGACAACTTTCTTAGAAACAATCTCGACTAAGTCGAAAGTTGATCTGCAAGCTTATCAATTCTCTCATCCGTCTTACTAACACTTTCCCTAGAAGTCGTATTCATCCTAGAAGCATTTGGTTTGTTTCTTGAATAACGCACTTTTGATTTACTTTCAATTATATTCAAAGCCTCTCTAGTCGTCTTACTCAAAAGATTTCCACCCGCCGCGGCATTTAAGGAGTCTTGATCGTTGTCGTTTAAACCGTTATAAAAGGTATCAACTTGAGTTAACTCCATAAATCCATGGTGAGGACAAGCTCTAAGCATTTCCTTAAATCGTTCCCACACTTCACTAAAGACTCATCGAATTTTTGGGTAAATCGAGAGATTTTATTCTTTAAGTGAGTCGTTTTCGAGGGAGGGATTGATTCACGAATTTGGTAACGAGATCCTCCTAAGTCAAGATTGAATTAGGAGGTTCTTTCTTGTACCAAGTTTTAGCATCCCCCTCGAGTGAATATGGAAACATCATTAGCTTAATCACATCGTTTGGCACATTCCTAAATCGTAGAGTCGAGGTAATCCTTTTGAAACTATTAATATGAGCATGAGGATTTTCGTTCTCTAAACCGTGAAACGGGTTCGCTTGAACTAATTGTAGAAAATTCGTTTTAATCTCAAAATGATCTGCATTAATTTCTGGTAAAACGATAGCTTCTCCATACCCTTCCGTGGGTGCACGGAGTAGCTCTTCCATTGTACGTTCCGTCATTGGTGTAACGATAGTACGAAGCTCGGGTTCGACTATGTTTGGAGCACGTCCTTTATTTCGACGTCTCGGAATGGTAACGTTTGAATTATTTAGAAAATTGGAATTTCTAGTGCGCATTCACTAAACAAACAAAAATGATAAAAGAAAAGAGAAAAGAAAATATTTTTGTTTACTGAATAATCAACAAACTTAGGGTAACTCTCTTAAGTAAAATAAATTTTACAAAAGAGGTGCGCCTTTTTCGTAAGTGACACAAGACAATAATTTTTTTAATCTTAGGTTCGGAAACTTATTGATGGATAATACTTCAATTGAAAGTATTATTTGTTGATGTTCTTTTACTAACTTGGTTAAAAAAAAATTATTTCTTATATTCGCAAGAAAATTTGAAAATTCCGAAAAAGCAAATATTTTTGTATTTATTAATCTTCTACTTATACTAAAAAGAAAAGAAAAATATTTTTTTACTTTTTATATTTTTAATTTTTTTTGTATTTTTGATTTTCTTAAAAGCGTAACTTTCGAAGACGAAAGGTTCTCCAAATCACGATCGACAAACTGCAAACGAAGGAATCTTAATCACAAATCCCCGGCAGCGGCGCCAAAAACTTGGTGTGTATAGTTTTAATACGTATAATAATATAACGATAATGAAATTCCTAAACTACCCTTGAGGACAAAGGTAGTAAGAAAAATCACACGAAAAATATTCTACGTAAGAAACCGGTAAGTGATTACCGGGTCGTTTTCCCAAAGATTTATGAAATTGAGACCTCGTTTGTTATTTGGACAATGACTTGAATTGGTTCAAAGATGATCTGTTTTCTAAAATCCTAATAGCGAGCAAATAAAGGCACAATTAAATCTAACTACGAAAAAATGATAACGGGAAATAAAATAAAACACGACAAATAAGCAAAAACACTAAAATTAAACCCTAAATGCTTTTCTAAACTTTTTCTAATCCTAAATGACTATTTAAAAGTAAAAAGCTAAGGAATTTCTAAACCGAGATTAATTTGAGCTAAAAACGAAGAAAACGAGAACGGGGATCGAATCCCGTTCTTTAAAAATTGAACTTTCAAAATATTAACCCTACGGAAGTAAATTTCAAACCTAAGCTAGATTATGATAAAAGAAAATTTTAGAATTTTTTTTTTATTTTTTTGATTATTTTTTTATTTTTTATGAATTTATTAAGTTTTAAACAAAATTAAATGATTAAAAATACTAAATGAATCCTAAAAATTCTAAGAAAATTACTAAAAGTGTAAAATGTAGTGCTGGATTTTATAAAAATAAGAACTAAAAATAAGCTGAAAAATTAAGCCCTAAAAAGCCAAAAACTAGCTACGGCTTATTTTATAAAAGGGAAAATTAAAATGTGTTTAAAAGAAAAGTAAATGCACCCTTGGACGTAAAAGTCCCAAGGGCGCAGTGGTGAGTGTGTTGTGTGGTGAGGCGTTTATAAAGGTTGAGGAAGGTAGAGGTCCAGGGTTCGAGCCTTGCTCACCCTGGATTTCCCTTCTTCCCTTTTTTTTATTTTTAGAAAAACTTTAAAAAGCAAACTTGTAGAAAAGCTGAAATTAAGCAATTTTAATAAAAACAACTATTTTTGAAAAGCACTAAATAAGCTGGAAAATGAGCTGAAAACAGACAGTAAGTACTTAAAGGATTATGAGCTTTTTACTTGACCAACAAGAAGAGAACTTCAATAAGCTAAAAACAAGACTAACTAAGCTATCAACAGCTAAATCCTATCCTAATAAGCTAGTATAGACTAGAAATAAGCAACAAATAAAAGCTATAAGCTGTAAAATCCAAATTAAGCATTTATCTCAAAACTGGTTACCAAACTAACACAATAGCCACTTTTAAGCTTATTTTAAACTAAGTAAATGGAACATTATGGAAATCTAGCTTATAAATCCTAAAAGCTTGACCTCAAATCTACTTAAAACAACTTTTAAAAACTAATTTGAAAATAAAAAACTTAAAGAAAAAGCTAAGTGAAAATGACTTTTTGACTTAGTGCCTGATGAGTTTCTTTTCATTTAGAAAAGACAAAATGCTTATTTTGAGATTAAAAAGAGATAGCTTAATGATCTTTTAAAGAGAAAATAAGCTAAAGCTAATTAAGATTGACCTAAAAACTACTTGTGTGCGAAAAATCAAGACCAAACTCTTACAATTACCCTCTGATTTTTGAGATTGAAAATGGCAGTTTGACTGTTTTTAATGCTGATGTAATTGACATCGTTTTAACCAAAACTTTAAAATCACAAATGCAGACTTAAATCTATGTTGCTACTCTTCTTAAATCTCTCAACTAAGAACAAATAGAGCATTCATAACAACTAGAAACTCACTTGACTTAGAAGGCTAACTAACAAACTTAATTCTAATAGACTCTAACTACATCTATCATCATTGTAAAAACAAGAATTAAGCTTAAACTAAGCTCTTAAATCTAAACTTATAAACCTAGAAATGAGACTTAAACTCAAATTAAAGGAATAAAAGGTCAATAGCAGTACTAACTTTCAATTAGTACTGCTATTCCAAACACCTCTTTAAAGTGTAAAAATTCATATTAAGCTTATAAATTTGAAATTCAAAGAGCAAGTTGCAAATAACAGATGACAATAAGTTTCAAACAAATCTAATAAGCAGATTTAAGCAGACAATAAGCAAATCTATAAGCTAACAATCTATACTAATATTTTTGGTTTTTTTATGACAATTTTATGACAGATTAATGAAACTAAGATTTTATACTACCAAGCAAACATAATAGACAACTAACAACTATAACAAGTACTAATAAGCTAAACTAAGCAATAAAAAAGCAATAATAAGCATTAATAAGCAAAATGCAATGCTAATAAGCTAAAAATTGGAAAGAGGAAACTTACAGGAGCCTCTGCTCTAAACAAGGCTAAAATTAGGCTCAAATGAGCTATCAACAAGCTCCAGCTTATCAATTGATAAGCTGGTAGGGTCCTGGAAGCCCATCCCTTATTGGCTTCCCTTCCATAAAAGCTGTGGTAATTTGAATTGTGGATTTGAAAAAGATTAGCTCAACTAAGCTTTTGAGAGCTTAGTTGAGTGCTAGGCTAGCTTATGTATTAAAATGACAGATTATTTAGAGCTTATTGAGATTAATCAAGAGCTTATTAAACTATTTAAGTAAAACAGAATTTAACACAAGATTAAAAACAAACTTCAAATTTTATTAATGAAAACAGATTACAAAGCTTTTAAATGAGATTACAAGGATTGAAATCAATAAGCTGAAAGTTACATTTATCTAAAAACTACATTTAACGAAAATTACACTAAACTACACTAAAAATTAACTAACTATCTCCCCTTTTTCTGTGAGTGATGAAGGCTAGTATTTATAGTGGCTTAATAAAGCTTCTAGGTCCCCAAGTTTGTCAAGCGCTCCTCTTCATCTTGATCATTCATTTATAACTGAAATAGCATCTTTTATTTGAGCCCTTGGATGAGTACGTCACACGGATTGCCAGCGTGGCAATCCGTAGTTTGTTTCCCTTCTTGTGCTTCTTTTATAAAGGATTTAGTACAAAATTCCATCAGAGGTGTGTTTGTTATCATCCAACGTGTCATTCCTCTTGATAATTCTAGCCAATGAGAGCACTTAATGATGTTTTGCTCTGCCAACTCAATGCTTAGTACTCGAATCTTTTAGCCACGTAGTCAATTAGGATCTACCCTTTGTTTTTTATGCAGGGTTAATTAAGGGAGATGATGAACAATAGAAATAGATTCCCGCGCCCTTTTCTTTTCTTTTTATAACGTTGTTTGACCCAGGGTGAAGGGTGTTGACTTGGGCTCGGGTAAAAAGAAATTGGGTCGGTGTATATCTTGGGCTCGGGTAAATGGTTTTTAAGAGATAACGCCCGTTAGCCTTTATTAATAAAAGGACTAACGGTGTTAGGGTTTAAGGGTTCTTGGTGAAATTAATTTAACATTAAGGCTCATTTGGGTAATTTAATGGGTTTTGTCCTTTTGTGGTTGACCAAGGATTGACCAAGAGTTGACTTTTTGTTGACTTGATGACCTTTTGATAGAAAACTCCTGCCTCTTGAGCACTCATTCCGTTCCCGTGTCCGTGTTTATTCGGTTTTGACTGTTTTTTTGTGATTTTTGCAATATCCGTACCTACACATCACAAATGACAAAACAAGCAATATACAAGCATAATTTGCACAATTTGTTCATTTTAAGGCCATTTTTGGTATAAAAAGGATATGCGATTTCTTACATATCATAGTTCCTAGGAACAACCCGCCTTATACCCCTCTTAGAGTTTGTTTAACTTTCAAAGGTGAGTTGTACCTCGCGAGAGATACAAAAGGTAAGTTTTTGAATCTTTAGTTTGGGAACTTATTAATGGATAATACTTCAGTTGAAAGTATTATATGTTGGTGTTCTTTTACCAACTTAGTAATTTTTTATTTCTTTTTATGGACAATTTTTTTAATTTTTTTTTAATTTTTTCTTTTTTTTATTATTTTTTTATAATATATATATATACTAATAAAAGAAAAATCTTTTTGTATTTTTTTTATATGAAAATAAACAAAATAACTTCACACGAAAGGATCTTCAAACACAAATTGTCAATCAGCTTCAACAATCGTATACAATCCTCCCTGGCAGCGGCGCCAAAAATTGACAATCTCTAAAATATAAAATATAAATATAAATATATAAATATATAATAAGAAACAAAAAATCACAATTATAGTAAACCGGGAGTATGATTCCCGGGTCGTTATCCCTAACGAGGAATGCTATTGAAAGTCGAGAGTCGTTTTGAGAATCGATGCTTGAATGGAACAAGATTATGATTGGTTATCTAAAACTACAGGAAAATTAAGGCAAAAACTTAAAAACAATTAAGGTAAGACAAATTTTAACTAAAAACGCAAAACGAGAATCCTAAACGGGACCTAAAAACCCTAAATTATCAAAATTAAGTCCTAAAATGATCTTTTTGGTTTTTATAAGTCTTAATTGACTAAAAAGCTAGAACAAATAAAACTAGACCAAAAACGGAAAAGATTTAAGCTTAAAAACACTAAAAACATGAACGGGATTCAATCCCGTTCTTTGTTAAAAACCCCCAAATTTTGCAATTTAAACCCTACGAAAGCAAATCTAATTTTCCTAGGTTCTAAATGTTAAAAGAAAATTTTCTAAAAAAGAATTATATTTTTTTGACTTTTTTATAATTTTTTATGAATTAAAAACGATTTAAATGAAATTAAATGTTTAAAAATACTAAACTATTTAATAAAAATCTGAAAAAATTAGCAAAAGTAGCTTGAACAATGTAGAATCTAAGAAAAATAAGTTGGGAAAAACAGCTTATCAAATAAGCTGTGAAATAAGCCAAAAACGGCTTATAAGCTAAAAGGGGTAAAACGTGTATAAGTATTTAATTTTGCAAAGTAAAATCGAAAAAGACCCCAAGGCAAGTGGTAGTGTGTGTGTTGTGTAAAACGTTTGGTTGTGGGGTTGAGGTCCCAGGTTCGAGCCTTGCTCACCCGGGGCTTCCTCTACTCCCAAACGTTTTTGTTTTCCATTTTTTTACAACTTTTTAGAAAAGCACTAAATAAGCAATTTTTACAAAAGCACTTTTTTATAAATCACAAATAAGCACTAAAATAAGCTAAATAAGTGACAGAATAAGCAAAACTATACTAAGCTTTAAAAATGACTAACTGTTTGGCTACTTGGGCACAAATAAGCAAACCAAAAAGAGTAATAAGCTAAGACAGGAGCTTAACTATACCTTATAAGCACATTTGAACAAAAATAAGCATTAAATTAAACTAGGATGACATAAAACTTAAAAAGCTATAAAACTTAAGGAATTTTAAGCTAAGATGCAAATAAGCTTAAATAAGCTCTAAACTAAAGAGAATAAGCTAAAATGGGCTTAATCTAACTTAATAAGTTAAACTAAACCTAGAATAAGCAACAGCAATAAGCTAATAAGCCTAAATAAGCAAATAGCTTTTTGGCCAAAACAGATATGCCAAAAGGCCAAAAGGGACTTTTCTAGCTTAAAAATAAGCTAGCAAAAGGATTCTTATGGCTTAGTGGCTTATACTACTAAAAAGATTGGCGAAAAAGCTACAATAAGAAACAATGAAAAAGCATTTTGAAATTCAAATAAACACTTAAAAAGCTTCATGAAAAAGCTATCTCACTCTGATTCAACACTTTGATAAATTTTTGTAAACTTTTGCAATCTTTACAAAACACCAATTTTGAGCTTAAAAATAAGCAACTAAACAGATCCTTATGACTTAATAACCTACAAACAGATTAAGCTTTGACCTCAAAGAGCTTATATCAACAATCAAAAGGGAGTTTGAAATTCAGGATAAGCAACAATAAGCAAATGAAAAAGCATTTTCTCAAACTTTTTGAACATTCAGCACTTTTTGACAGTTTTGGTAAAACACAAACCAAACAATGCAGGCTAAAAGACTTTGATCCTAACTTGTTTTAAGACTTGTATAAACACAAAAATATCAAACTTTCCACAAGATTCAAAAGCATGATCAAATAAGCAGATAAAATAAGTTATAAGCTCACAGATTCAAACAACACTTTGCATAAAACCTTAAATGAATTTTTAAACCTTGAAAACCTCAAAAACACATTAAGACTACTAAATTAAGCTAGTTAAATATGACTTAGTGACCCAAATGGTTTTCTAAACCCCTTTTGACCCATTTTGCAGGCTAAACCAAACACCTCTTTAAGTATTTTTCTTCACTTTTTAAACTGAAAACCTTGATTTAAAGCCAAACTTTTCAAATAACAGATATTAAATAGGTATATTAGATACTTTTAAGTAAACTTTAACAACAAATAAGCACTTAAATAAGCTGAGACTGATTATGCAATTATAAGCTAAAATAGACAGAAATTTAAGAAAACTTAAACTAATGACTTCTAAACTACAAGACAAGCATTTTAAGCAATAAACATCATAAATAAGCAGTAGTAAGCATAAATAAGCACAAATAAGCAGTAAATAAGCAATGCTACAGTGAAATAAGCTAAAACTTGGAAAAGAGGAAACTTACAAAGGCCCTTGCTTAAACAGGGCAAATGAGCTCAAAAGAGCTTATCTACTAGCTCTAGCTTGTATAAAACAAGCTAGTAAAAGCAATATAAGCCCTTCCCTTTTAGGCTTATCTTCCAAAGAGCTTTTTGAGTTAGTTTTTGTTAACTAGTTATTAAGCAACAAGAAACTAAAAAGTTTTCATTGCTTAAGTACAAACAGCTTATAAGAGCTTAATATAAAAGCTTATAGTGGATTTTGAAACATATATGAACTTAAAAACTTGCAAACAGATTTTAAAACCAAACTTAAAATTTCATTAAACTCTTTAAAACATTACAAGGAAAAAGTACAATAAGCTAAAAATAGAACTAAAATAAGCTTAAGCTGTGTGATAATATTACAACTAGGTGTAAAAAAACTTAGGTAAAAAAAAATCCCATGCTCTACAAGGGCTTACAAGTGAGCTGTATTTATACTAATCAAAAGAAGATTCTAGGAGTGTGCTTTCTTTGTGAGAGCTCTTGCAGGTGTGTTTGTTGTGTGAGAGGGATCCAGGAGTCATCATAGCCATCCAAAATGAGTAGTGCCCAAGTCTTGTCATCTTAGCCCTTCATCTCTTGTCCTTATTCCTTAACAAATAGAAATGCTAAGGATTGCCAAGGTGGATTTTTGGTGGGATAAGGTATGTAAAGGTGTTGGTCGACATAGGGGAGAAGAAAGGGGGATGATGTCTTGTCTGGTAGTAAGGACAAGACATAACCTGGAAGATGATGAATAGTGTTCGCGCCCCTATTTGAAGTTTGGGAAATGGCAAGAAAGGTCCCTGAGAGTGTGTATATCTCTTGCATTCATAGTCCTTGTTTGGTGCATCTGTGGTCCTTGGAGTTGGGTTGGTGTTTGCACCGTTAGTCCCTAAGGTTTAAAAAAGGGGTTGTGGTTAACGGGAGTTATAAGGGGTGTGGGATTGTGCTTGTTTTGTTGGGCCGGTTATAAAAAAAGAGGTGACTTGGGCCATTTATAAGGTTTAAGGTTTGTAAAGATTTAGTATATAAGTGGGTTGACCCGGGCCCACTAGGTGGGTACGGGTGGGCCCACTTTTAGCAATTTAGGTTTTCGGGTTTGGTTTTTGATGCTTTTTCCAATGCCACTTCCCGGGGCTGACTTTGACTTTGACTTTTTTGTTGACTTTGATTTTGTCTTTTTGACTGCTCACGGTCTTTCCGTTCTCGTGCTCGGTTTTGTCTTTTTGGCTTCGATTTTGTCCTTTTTCTTGGATATCCGTTTCCTGCACAATACAAATGCAAAACATACAAATACAATGTATTTTTGGTACGTTTTTGGTCATTTAAGTCCGTTTTTAGTGGTCAAAGGTATGTGTAATTAAACACATACCAAAATCCCCCATACTAAGATATTGCCGTGTCCTCACGCAATGCTATAAGTAAGCACTTAGAAAACTAAGAATCTTGATCCCCCTCGACTAATTACCTCGAAAAGTAGCTAAGTGTTCATCGAGGGGAATTAAAGAATCAATAGCTTCGAAAAGCCCCGTTTTTACCATTCTTAAAGATATACACTTATTCCTACACATATTTTTGTATTTTTCCTTTTTCTCATTTTTTTAAGCAACTAACTAACATATTTGACTTTCGTTATTTTCATAACCGTTAGGGATCATAGAACAAGATGCATTTCGATCCGAAAATGCCCCAAAAAGGATAAATTCATCGTCCTCGACTTTTCACTCGTCCCAAACCAAGCTTAAAACGAAATCACCGTTAAATATCAGTTAAGATGCTAACACTACTCATATTTGCAACTTGTGAACTTTTCACTCCCGACAATTATTATATCTTAGGTGAATGTGCCATTTTGAATTTCAACCATGGATCAACGTTTTGCAAAATTCTATGCTTCACGTTCCACCCGAGAATAATGAGTTTGAAGGCGAGATCATCCCATGTAGCGACTTTTGTCTCGGCACATCCCAACCTTACGGCTAAGTGACCAGGCTTTTGACACCCCACAGAGACTAGTATCGGGACTCACGGACCTTTGGTTTCAAAAACTCTTAGGTTTCCCGTTTACACATAGCTTATTTAAAAACTTAAAATGAAATAGTCAAAGTTCAAAAGCATATTTAAATTTAACAAAAAGAGATCTAACATTTATTTAATTCACACTTAATATTAAACATAACCATGATGCAACTGTAACCCTCGACCTTTTAGAAGGCTGCAACATCGGTTGTGAGCCGACAAGATGCAACAAACTTTTATCAGCCCACAGTTTATAATTATTACTTATCATTTTTTATATTTTTCATTTTTCATCATTTTTTTTACTTTATTTCACGATATATAGAGAAGACTTCTTTTTGAAAAATTTAAGTATTTGTTTGAACTAAGACTAATTTTTTTTGCTATTAACTACATAAAAATTGTTGATTTAAGTTTAATCTCCAAAAATAGCACGTATTATTAGTCCAGTTAGGAACTTATGGGAGAAAAAGCCACAAATTACATACATGAGCTCTTAAGATTTCCAAATAATCCTTGTTTAGCATCTAACTCATACTCAACTCTGTCATTTTTCGTTCTTCGCGAATTTCTGCGAACACTTAGTCTAAAAGTTAAGAAACAAGCTAGAGCTCAACACGCTCGATCGAGTCAAAATTTATTCTTATTCTACCAAGCAGGAAAGTCAAAATTGTGACAAAACACTTATTTTATTTTTGAAAAAATTTTAATTTTTTTTATTTTTTGGTATTTTGGTGGTAAAAACAGGATTACGTGAAAACAACGACTGCAGGCACAATCAAATCGATAGATCCCCCCATACTTGGTTTAAACATTGTCCTCAATGTTTTTAGAAGGGTCTCTACGTAAATCCTAAGCAGTTTAATAAGTATGCTTAAAAATAAATGTTAGTCGATTAGATTAGGATATTGGATTTCCCAAATGAAGCTGCGGATTTGAAGCTCGAGTGATCGAAGGACAAAACCACGAGTACGAGAGGCTTTAAAAATCCGGGACAATCCTGGACATACATCATAAAAACACAAAACACGAGAAAGGAAGAGGCACACCTTCTCACAACAAAAAACACTTATTTATTACTACATAATATTACTACGGATAAGCATGGGTTGCCTCCCACGAAGCGCTTGTTTAGGGTCACTAAGCTTGACCCAATCCCCGAATTCATTTGTCCTTGGGGAAGGTTTGGAGATCCGGGACAACCATTTGTGGTACGTCCCCTCCAAAGTAGTGCTTAATTCTATGACAGTTCACCTTGAAGTTTGGCCCGGAGTTTTGAGATAACTCAACGATGCCATAAGGGTACACATGGGCAATGGTAAACGGTCCGGACCAACGGGATTTTAACTTGCCAGAGAAAATCTTCAATCTAGAGTTAAAGAGGAGGACTTGATCACCGACGTTGAAAACGCGGTTTTTGATCTTTGAGTCATGGATCCTCTTTGTTTTCTCTTTATAGATTAAAGAGTTCTCATAGGCTTGATCACGAAGTTCATTTAGTTCATTGAGTTGAACTTTTCGGTGATCACCCACGATCGAAAGGTCAAAGTTTGCATGCTTCAAGGCCCAATAGGCTTTGTGCTCGAGCTCGATCGGTAGATGACATGCCTTTCCGTACCTGAGCTTGTATGGGGTGCACCCGATGGTTGTTTTGTAAGCGGTACGAAAGGCCCAAAGTGCGTCATCTAATTTTTCCGACCAAGAGGCACGGTTCTCGCCTATGGTCCTTTCAAGAATTCTTTTCAAGCCACAATTGGATACCTCAACTTGCCCACTTATTTATGGGTGATACGCGGTGGAGAGACGGTGAGTAACTCCGTATTTAAGCATGACATTTACAAATTGGTCATTGCAAAAATGGGTTCCGCGATCACTTATGATAGCACGAAGGTCACCGAATCGGGCGAAGAGAGATTTAAGAAATTTGTAAACAACTCGGGCGTCGTTGGTTAGGAGCGCTTTCGCTTCGACCTATTTTGACAAGTAGTCGACCGCCACGAGTATATATTTGTTCCCTTGTGAAGACGGGAATGGCCCCATGAAATCGATTCCCCACACGTCAAAGATTTTGCAAACTTGGATGGAATTTTGAGGCATTTCATCACGTTGTGAAATTTTTCCTTAACGCTGACAAGTGTCACATCGGGTGACCAAGTCATGGGCATCTTGATAAATAGTTGGCCAATAAAATCCTGAGTCAAAAACCTTTTTGGCGGTGTAGTTGGCACCGTAATGTCCCCTGGTGGGTCCACTATGGCAAGCTTTGAGGATGTCAATAGCTACTTGGCCCGCAACATACCGCCGGATCACTTGATCTGTATATATTTTTAACAAATAGGGGTCGTCCCAAAAGTAGTGTTTAACATCCTTGAAAAACTTGTTCTTTTGTTGGGACGTCATCCCTTTAACAATGAAATTCCCCGCGTGGTAAATTGCATAATCGGCAAACCACGGGGTACTTGAGTCACCATGAAAAGTCACCATATTAAGTGTCTCGAGAAGAAACTTTTCATTTGTCTCCTTTGGGTCGAGCATATTTTCATAAGGATTTTCTAATCAGGAAAGATGATCAGCCGCGAGATTCTCGGCTCCATTTGTGTCAATTACTTTGAATTTGAACTCTTGAAGGAGGAGAGCCCACCGGAGCAATCTCGCCTTGGAATCTTTTTTAGCAAACAGATATTTGAGGGCGGAGTGATCCGTATACACAATGCTTTTGTTCAAGATGAGGTAAGACCGGAATTTTTCGAAGGCATACACCACGGCTAACATTTCTTTCTTCGTCGTGGTGTAATGCGATTCTGCCTCGTTCATTGTTTAACTAGCATAGTGTATAGGCCTAAAGTGTTTTTCATGACGTTGCCCCAGGACCGCACCTATGGCAAAGTCGCTTGCATCGCACATAAGCTCAAAGGATAGGTCCTAGTCGGGGGCAATCAAGATTGGAGCTTCGGGTAAGTTTTTTCTTTAACGTTTCGAAAGCTTGAATACATTCATCGGAGAAGATGAACAGAGTAATTTTCTCAAGAAGATGAGTCATCGGTCGGGAAATTTTGGAAAAATCCTTAATGAACATCGATAGAAACCGGCATGACCGAGAAAACTCCGAACACCCTTGACGGTGGTGGGATGAGGTAACTTAGCAATCACATCGACTTTGGCTTTATCAGCCTCAATCCTATTTTTGGAAATCTTATGGCCAAGGACAATGCCTTCCTTAACCATGAAATGACTCTTTTCTCAATTTAGACAAAGATTGGTGTCTTCACACCTTTTGAGCATCTTGTCTACACGAGAGAGGCAAATTCTGAATGAATTCCCAAAGACCAAGAAGTCGTCAATGAAGACTTACATTGTTTTTTCGATCATATCATGAAAGATAGCCACCATACACCTTTAGAACGTGCCCGGTGCATTGCATAAGCCGAAAGGCATGCGACGGTAGGCGAACGTTCCGTAAGGACACGTGAATGTGGTCTTTTCTTGATCATGAGGGTCGATGGGAATTTGAAAGTAACCCGAGAAACCATCGAGAAAACAATAGTACTCATTTCCCGCTAATCTCTCGAGCATTTGATCCATAAATGGTAGCGGAAAATGGTCTTTACGGGTGGCTTCATTTAACTTTCGGTAGTCAATGCATACACGCCACCCGCACGTCCGGTCTTTAAGAAGGATCTACCGAGAATTAGGGGAACTCGGGGATCGGCATCAAAGTCTACGACTACAAAGTCGGCAGGGAATCGGAACATTCCTACTTTTACGTTGACATCTTCGGCGATACCGATCGATTGGGAGATCGAACGGTCCGCAAGTTCAAGAGTCATACAAGTAGGAGTGAGCTCCGAAAGAGAAAGCTTTTTCCACATGGATAATGGCATGAGATTTATGCTAGCGCCAAGAACGGCCTAGGCTAAGCACTCATCCATTCTGGGAAAATCACACGGTATGAGAAATTTACCCGGGTCTCCAAGTTTTTCGGGTAACTTTTTAAGGAGAACCGCCGAGCAATACTCATTCAACGGAGTTTTAGCCATTTCACTTAATTTTTCTTTATTTCCAATCAAACTCTTAAGTGTCGAAGAAAATATAGGCATGAGAATTAAAGCATCCGCGAAGCTAATTTCAAAATGCAAATCTTGAAGTTTTTTTCTAATTTCAGGCAAATAATTTCCTTGAGTGGGAGGGGGTAATGATGGATCATCATTGAGAAATGATTCAAGAAGAAGAATGTCCCCCGCCGGGTCGTAATAAGAGTCATCAACTTCTGGTGAAGTTGGATCATCTTCAAGAGCGAGGAAAGCGTCGACTTCCTTGTGAAGAAAATCACTATCCCCGAAGGGAGTGAGGGTCGAAGAAGAGGTAGAAACGATCGGGTCATAATAAGGAGTGGGATTGCCACTCGCGATCACATCGGAGAAACCAAGAACTTCTTGAGAATACTCCTCACAAGCCATTTCAATGACGTCGATTCGGTTCGCCGTCATATCATCGTAATTAGAGGAGTATCTCGAAGTTTGATCAAGATTGAATGTTACGGCTTCTTTTCCAACACGAAGAGTTAATTCTCCTTCGTAAACATCAATCAAAGCACGTCCGGTCTTTAAGAAGGATCTCCCGAGAATTAGGGGAACTCGGGGATCGGCATCAAAGTCTACGACTACAAAGTCGGCCGGGAATTGGAACTTTCCTACTTTTACGTCGACATCTTCGGCGATACCGATCGGTTGGGTAATCGAACGGTCCGCAAGTTCAAGAGTCATACAAGTAGGAGTGAGCTCCGGAAGAGAAAGCTTTTTCCACACGGATAATGGCATGAGATTTATGCTAGCGCCAAGATCGGCCAAGGCTAAGCACTCATCCATTCCGGGAAAATCACACGGTATGAGAAATTTGCCGGGGTCTCCAAGTTTTTCGGGTAACTTTTTGAGGAGAACCGCTGAGTAATGCTCATTCAACAGAGTTCTAGCCATTTCACTTAATTTTTCTTTATTTCCAATCAAACTCTTAAGTGTCAAAGCAAATTTAGGTATGAGAATTAAAGCATCCGCGAAGCTAATTTCGAAATGCAAATCTTGAAAGATTTGGTAAATTTTTGAATTTGATTGTTAGCTTTTTTGCGGATCTTTTGGTCATTAAGTCTAGACGGATATGGAATTGATGGTTTCGGGTTAGGCTTTGGAACATTAACGGGAGCAACAGTGGGCTTAGAATTTGGTACATGAGGTTGGACAACCGGAGGTTAGACGTCTTTGGTACTTTCGTTATTAGTAGGAGGCACCGTGTCCTTTGTCACCTCGATTTTACGTTCCACTACTTTAGGAGGAGAAGAAGAAGTAGTAGGAATCATGGGTCCTTGATAAGCAACACCGCTTCGGGTGGTAATACCTTTCAAATCTACCTTCGGGTTAGTAATGGTATTACTAGGGAGAGAACCCGAGCCCAAAGTAGAAGCGGTATTAGAATTCACGAATTTGGAAAGCATGTCCGTTAAATTGGTCATTGGATTTTGCAAGTTTTGATTTTGATTTTGCATATTTCTCATAACTGCATCATTAGCTTTGACGTAGTTTTGAAAATCATCCTTCGACACACTTGTGTTTGCGGAACCGGAGCTTGGTAAGGTGGAGCTTGGTGAAACGGGGGTTGATTAATCGGGGGTCGGTAAATTTGGCCTTGGTTGTAATTAGTCCCCCGGTTTTGGTTGTAACGGTTTTGGTTATTTCCTTGGTTTTGTTGAATGGGAGGAAAACCGGGAGGTCGAATTTGATTAGCAATCGGGGCTCGATAACCGGTATTTCCTTGATTGAAATTAGTTATGTCGGCTTGGGAAACATACTCTTGAATATTGTCACGATAAACCTTGCCATCGGTGGCGGGACAATTTCGGTAAGAGTGAGCACCACCGCAAGTAACACAACTTTCCTCGACCGCTTTTACAAGAGCGGGAGCTTGGGATTGGTTTTTCTTATTGAGAAGCAAAGATTTCACCATATCTTTAAGTTTGGCAACATCGGGAGAAATACCGGGGGTGGAAGAGCTCGAACTCACTTTGGCAACAATCGATTTGTCACGTGAATTACGAACTTTGGATTTGTTCTCAATGATTCTTAGGCAATCATGGGGCATTTTATCCAAAAAGTTACCACCCGCGGCGGAATTCAACGAATCTTGATCATTAATTCTTAGGAATCCCGAGGATGTTCGCGTCTGTCGTGTTTCAGGAGTGGCTCCGTGGTGTACATTGTGGTGTCTCCAATTGGAAGTCGGGTGGAGGATAATTGTATCAGCCTAAGCATTTTATCAAAAAAAGTTATCACCGTGGTGGAAATTCAAGAATCTTGATCATTAAGTTCAAAGAATTATAGAAAGTATCGTAGTTGATGAAATTTCGAAAATCATGATGTGGACATGCCGAAGAAGATCGTTGAATCGGTCCATGCCTCGTAAAAAGTTTCATCAAATCGTTGTTGGAAATCTCGTTGATATTATTTCGAAGATTTGTTGTTTTAGAAGGGAGGGGGAATTTATTGATGAATTGGAACAAGATCATCCCATGTAAGAATCGATCGAGGGGGTTTTCTTTTTCAAGCCAAATCCGGGCGGCACCTCGAGGGAAATAGGAAAAGCTAAGCTTAACCGACGTATCGGGACGTTCGGGAATTTTCATCGTAGAAGTGATCTTGTTGAAATAAAGAATGTGAGCATGAGGGTCTTCTTTGTCATGTCCAAAAAAATAGTTTATTTTGAAGCGAAAGAGTAAGCAAACCATGCTTAAGCTCAAAGTTGTCCGCGGTGATCTCGGGAACAACGATGGCATCCTCGTAACCCTCGGTGGGTGCTTCGAGCAATTACGCCATAGTACGATTATCGGCCATCGTAACTACGGGAGGAGCTTGATTATCAATTGGTTCCACAAGATCAAATGGTTCAACAAAAGTCGGTGGGACTTGTTGTTGACGGTTAGAATTACGGGATTGAGAACGAGTGCGCATGCACTAAAATATAAAAAGAAAAATTTATATAATTTTAATTTTTTTTATTTGGTTTTATCAACAATGTATCACAATTTTATTTAATAACGGACAATGAGATTAAGACACTTAATTTAAGGTCGTTTCTAATAGTTGTGTCAATGATTCTTGCGTATACTCTTTACAAGAAGTAAATAGACGCACAGATAGGGATGCGGAGGAGTATGAAAGCGGCGAAGCTATTAATAACCTTTCTCCTTAGGGTCATAGTTCCTTGGAACGGACCCGCCTTATAACCCCTCTTAGAGTTTATTTAACTTTCAAAGGTGAACCGTACCTTGCTAGTGACAACAAAAGGTAAGTTTTTGATTCTTTTGTTCGGGAACTTATTAATGATAATACTTCAATTGAAAGTATTATATTGATGGTGAATTTTATTTCTTTTTATGGACAATGTTTTTATTATATATTTTTTTTATTGATTTTTTTTATACAACAAGTTTGAAATGTCTATGATGGGGGAGTTGAAATTCTTTTTAGGATTTCAGATCCACCAATCCCCACGTGGTATCTTTATAAACCAAGCTAAGTATACTCAAGAGATACTTAAAAAGCATCGTATGATGATTAAGTTGATGCTAACCCTTTTTAAATATATATATATATAAATAAATATAAAATACTTATAAATATATATAATATAAGGATAAGAATCAAAAACCTCAATTGTAGTAAACCGGAAGTATGATTCCCGGGTCGTTATCCCCAACGAGGAATGCAATTGAAAGTCGAGAGTCGTTTTGATAATCAATGCTTGAATGAAACAAGATTTAAATTGGTTTTCTAAAACTAAGGGAAAATTAAATGCAAACACTTAAAAACAATTAACGCAAAACTATTTTAAACTAAAAACGCAAAACGGGGATCCCAAAAATGCGACTAAAAACTAGCTAAGGCAAATATTAACCCTAAAAATTCAAACTTAGTTTCTAAACCTCTAAAATGACAAAAGAAAATTTTCTAAAAAAGATTTATATTTTTTTTACTTTTTTATAATTTTTTATGAATTAAAAACCTATTTAATCAATTTAAAATTCTAGAAAATGACAAATTAATTCCTAAAAATTCCAAAAAATGATTTTCTACTTTAGAAAAGTCTAAAATGTGATAAAAACTCAGAAAAATATTTTTCACTACTTTTTGTAATTAAAAACTAATTTCTAAATTTAAATTAAAAAGCTAAAAATGAAATTTAAAATCTAAAAATGATAAAAATGATTTTAAACTTTGTAAACCTAAAACTATTTATTCTAAATCTAAAAACTTTTTTTTTGTATTTTTTTGAATTAATTTACTATTTTTAAATAATTTTCTAAAATATTAAACTTCGAAAAATGAATAAAAATAACAAATTAAGTTGGAAAAATATGAAAAATTGTAGGAAAGTCCTAAATTGTATAAGGGTCCTAGGAAAAATAAGCTGGTTAAGCCATCTTATCAAATAAGCCCTAAAAAGCCCAGAGTAAGCCTCGAAGTGGCTTATAAGAAAAGACGTGTATAACTAATAGATTATGCAAAGTAAAACCGAAAAAGACCCAAGGGCGAGTGGTAGTGTGTGTGTTGTGTAAAACGTTTGGTGAGTAGGGTAGAGGTCCCGGGTTCGAGCCTTGCTCACCTGGGGCTTCCCCTAATCCCAAACGTTTTTGTTTTCCATTTTTTACAACCTTTTAGAAGACTTAAAAATAAGCACTTTTAATAAAAACACTTTTTTTATAAACCAAAAATAAGCACGGGAATAAGCTAAAAAGTTGACAGAATGAGCCAAACTACACTAAGACTTAAATGGCTAACTGTTTTGGCTTTTTGAGCTAAATAAGCAAATGTAACTACAAAATAAGCTAAAGCAGAAACTTAACTAGACCTATTAAGCATGTTTGAACAAAAATAAGCAACTAAAATAAGCTAGAAAGACAGAATAATAGAAAAGCTATAAAACTTTTGAATTTTAAGCTAAAATGCAAATAAGCTCTACCCTAAAGGAAATAAGCTAAAGTGGGCTTAAAATAATCTAATAAGCTATACTAAACCTAAATTAAGCAAATGAAATAAGCTAATAAGCCTAAATAAGCAAATGAGCTTTTGGGCCAAAACCTGTTAAGCAAACAGCCAAAAGGGGGCTTTTCTAGCTTAAAAATAAGCTAGCAAACAGATCCTTATGGCTTAGTGGCTTATACCACTAAAAAGCATGGCCAAAAAGCTACAATAAGCAACAAAGAAAAATGAGTTTGAAATTCAGATAAGCACTTAAAAAGCTTCATGAAAAAGCTATCTCACACAGGTTCAATACTTAGAAAATTTTCTTAAACTTTTGCAATCTTCACAAATACATGCTTTTAAGCTTAAAAATAAGCTAACAAATAGAACTGTATGAACTTATAATCCACAAACAGATTAAGATTTAACCTCAAAGAACAAGAATCAACCATCAAAAAGCATTTTGAAATTCATAATAAGCCATAGAAAGCAAATGAAAAAGCATTTTCTCAAATTTTCAACACTTAGCAAAAATTTACAAATTTTGGAAAAAATGCAAACCAACAATGCAGGCTATAAAAGCTTGGTTCCTAACTTACTTTAAGACATGCATAAACTCAAAAACATCATAAAAGCTCAAGATTCAAAAGCATAATCAAATAAGCAAATAAAATAAGCTTTAAGCTCACAGATTCAAACCACAAGCTCTTAAAACCTTGATTTTGAGTTTTAACACTTAAAAACTTAAACAAACTGAATCTTTGGACTAATCTAAGCTAAAATAAATTGACCCAAGAGTAAAAACTAATTTTGACCCATTTTGACCCATTTACTTTTACAAAAACACTTTTTATATAAGCCACAAATAAGCACAGAATAAGCACTTGAAGTTGACAGGATAAGCTATATTACACTAAGTGACCTTTTTCTTAACTGTTAAGCACTTTGGGCACAAATAAGCAAATCAAAAAGAGAAATAAGCTAACACAGATGATAAGCTATACTTAAAAAGCTCTAAGGGACAAAAATAAGCAAATGCAGTAAGCTAAAATCAAGCTAAAAATGACAGATATGCTAAAACACTTAAAAATTCTAAGTTAAAAGCAGATAAGCTCAAATAAGCTCTACAACAGCTGAAAAAGCTAAAAAGACTTAAAAACTAACCTAACAAGTAATATGAAACACAAATTAAGAAAATTCAATAAGCTATAAGCTCAAAAGTCAAATAAGCACTTACACCAAAAACAGCAGACAAACAGCCAAAATAGGACTTTTCTAGCTTATTTTTAAGCTAGAAAACAGATCCTTATGGCTAAACAGCTTATTCCCCTAAAAAGCTTTAACAATAAGCTACAAATATCATCAATCAGAAAGCAGTTTGAAACACAAATAAGCCTTGAAAAAGCTTGATGAAAAAGCAGTTTGTTCAGATCACAACACTTAGAAAATTTTTACAATCTTTACAAAATACCACTTTTGAGCTTAAAAATAAGCACTTAAACAGAACGTTATGAATATGAGACCAACAAACAGATCAAATTTAAACCTCAAAGAACTTATATCATCAATCAAAAACCATTTTGAAATTCAGAATAAGCCACAGTTAGCAATTGAAAAAGCAATTTCTCAAATTTTCAACATTTTTTTCAACACTTAGTTAAAAATTGACAGAATTAGTAAAAATACAAACCAACAATGCAGACTTAAAACTTATGGTTTCTACTCACTTTTAACAATTGCACACATACAAAATGAACACTTATATCAAATAAGCCAAGATCAAACAACAAGAACATGATTCACAACCAACACTCACAGATTCAAACACAATAATCATGAAAACTTGATTTTAAGATTTTTAAACTAAAAAGCTCAAACAAACAGGTCTAAATGATTATTTAAGGATAACTAAAAGTAACCCAAGTGTTCTTAACTAAATTGATCCATTTTAACACATGAAAATAGTTAATCCAAACACTCCTTTAAGTTTGAAAAACCAATTTTTAAACTGATTTAAGGCTAATTTAAACCATAAATTTCCAAGACCAGATATTGAACAAGTTAAACAAACATCATTAAGCAAATTTCAACAACCAATAAGCACCTAAATAAGCTATAACAGATTATGCTAATTTATAAGCTATAGTGACAGATTATAAGAAAACTCAAACAAATGATCTCTAAACTACAAAACAAGCATAATAAGCACTAAACATCATAAGCAATCATAAATAAGCAAATATAAGCAGAAATAAGCAATAATAAGCAATGCTACAGTAAAATCCAAGAAAATGAAGAAAATAGAACTTACAAAGGCCCTTGCTTAAACAGGGCAAACAAGCTTATAAATAAGCTAATCTACAAGCTCTAGCTTGTCAAAAGACAAGCTAGTATTGTCCATAAGCCCATCCAAGTTTGGCTTATCATCCATAAATAGCTGTGGTGTTTTAGGGAGTGAATTTTTTTGTTTTTTGTAAAATTTTCTTAAGTATTTTATATTTAAGTTGAAAACAGGTTGATTAAATGTTTTTATAAGAGCTTAAAACAGCTTATGAAAGGCTTTTGAATACTTTAAAACACAAATTTAAGAACAACAAATTTTAAGCTAAAACTGAAATTTCATTAATTCATAAAAAGAAACATTACAATATTTAAAAGATTACACTAAAATAAGCTGAAAATTAACTAGGTGAAAAAAAACTAAGTAAAAAACTAACTGCCCCAAGGGCTTACAATTGAGACCTATTTATACTAAGCCATTGAAGGTTCTAGATGTGTGCTTTCTTTGTGAGAGCTCCTGCGGGTGTGTTTGTTGTGTGAGAGGGATCCAAAGACTCATCATAGCCATTGAAATTGAGTAGTGCCCAAGTCACTTGATCTTAGCCCTTCATTTCTTGTCCTGTTCCTTGGACGAATAGGGGGTTAGGGAATTGCCAAAGTGTCATGTGGTGGGATAAGGTGTGGGGTGTGTAGACAAAGTGGAGAAGAAAGGGGAATAGTGTTGGAGTATTTTGGCGGGTAGTGAGGACAGGACACACTCAGTGTGTGTGGGAGATAAACAGTGTTCGCGCTGTTTTTAAAAGTTTAGGAAATGGGCAAGTTTGGTCCCTGAGGGTGTATATAACTATTTCAATCATAGTCCTTCCACTTTGCATCTTTGGCCCTTGAAGTTATATTGGTGTTTGCACCGTTAGTCCTTAAAGGACTAACGGTGTAAAGGTTAAAAAGGGGGGTTGTGTTAACATGAGTTATAAGGGGGATGGGATTGGGCTTGTTTGGGCCGGTATGTATAAAAGATAGACTTGGGATTTTTGGAGTTTATAATGTTTGTAACATATAAGTGGGCTGACCCGGGCCCACTAGGTGGGTACGGGTGGGCCCACTTTTGACAATTTAGGTTTTCGGGTTCGGTTTTCGATGCTTTTTCCAATGCCACTTCCCGGGGTTGACTTTGACCTTGACTTTTTTGTTGACTTTGATTATGTCTTTTTGACTTCTCACGGTCTTTCCGTTCTCGTGCTCGGTTTTGTTGTTTTGGCTTCGATTTTGTCCTTTTCTTGGATATCCGTTACCTGCACACTACAAATGTAAAACATACAAATACAATGTATTTTTGGTACGTTTTTGGTCATTTAAGTCCGTTTTTAGTGGTCAAAGGTATGTGTAATTAAACACATACCAAAATCCCCCATACTAAGATATTGCCGTGTCGTATCCTCACTCAATGCTACAAGTAAACACTTAGAAAACTAAGAATCTCGACCCCCCTCGACTAATTACTTCAAAAAGTAGCTAAGTGTTCATCGAGAGGAATTAAAGAATCAATAGTTTAGATAAGCCCTATTTTTACCATTTTTAAAGATATACACTTATTACCACTAATATTTTTTTATTTTTCCTATTCTTATTTTTTTATATATATTAGCAACTAACTAATTTGACTTTCGTTATTTTCATAACCGTTAGGGATCATAGAATTAGATGCATTTCGATCCGAAAATGCCCCAAAAAAGGATAAATTCATCATTCCCGACTTTTCACTCGCTCCAAACCAAGCTTAGAACGAAATCACTGTTAAATATTAGTTAAGATGCTAACACTACTCATATTTGTAACTTGTAAACTTTTCACTCCCGACAATTATTATATCTTAAGTATATGTGCTATTTTGAATTTCAAACATGTATGAACGTTTTGAAAAATTCTATGTTTCACGTTCCACCCAAGAATAATGAGTTTGAAGGCGAGATCATCCCATGTAGCGACTTTCGTCTCGGCACATCCCAACCTTGCGGCTAAGTGACCAGGCTTTTGACACCCCACAGAGACTAGTATCGGGACTCACGGACCTTAGGTTTCATAAACTCTCAGGTTTTCCGTATACACATAGCTTAAAAACTTAAAATAAAATAGTCAAAGTTCAAAAGCATATTTAAATTTGACAAAAAGATATCTATTTATTAATTCAGACTTAATATTAAACATAACATTGATTACAATTGTAACCCTTGACCGTTTAGAAGGCTGCAACATCGGTTGTGAGCCGACAAGATGCAACAAACTTTAATCAGCCTCGGATTTTTATTCTTACTATGGGCTTTCTTTAGAAGGCTGTAACATTGGTTGTGCCGACAAGATGCAGCAAACTTTTATCAGCCCACAGTTTATATTTATTGTATTATTTTATTTTTCATCATTTTTCATATTTTTTTAAACATATAAACTTCTTTTTGAAAAATTCAAGTATAAGTTTGAACTAAGACTAAATTTTTTGCTATTAACTACATAAAAATTATTGATTTAAGTTTAATCTCCAAAAATAGCACGTATTATTAGTTCGGTTAAGAGCTTATGGGAAAAAAGCCACAAAATACATACATGAGCTCTTAAGATTTCCAAATAATCCTTGTTTAGCATCCAACTCATAATTAACTCTATCATTTTTCATTCTTTGCGAATTTCGCGAACGCTTAGCCTAAACGTTAAGGAACAAGCTAGAGCTCAACACGCTCGATCGGGTCAAAATTTATTCTCATTCTACCCAGCAGGAAAGTCAAATTTGTGACAAAACACTTATTTTATTTTTGAAATTTTTTAAATTTTTTTCATTTTTTAGAAATTTTGGTGGTAAAAACAGGATTATTCAAAAACAACAGCTGCAGGAACAATCAAATCGATAGATACCCCCATACTAGAATTAAACATTGTCCTCAATGTTTTAAGAAAAGTCTCTACGTAAATCCTAAGCTGTTTATTAAGTATGCTTAAAGATAAACGTTAGTCAATAAGATTTGGATATTGGATTTCCCAAATG
>BQNB010036312.1:0-47599 GCA_026074375.1 Tanacetum coccineum
TAAGATTCCTTTTTCTAAACTCAAGTATAATTTTGAACTAAGAATAACTTGCTTTAAGACTTCAAAAGTTGTTGGTTGCCGTCGGCAGATTGTTTCGATTAAGTATTCTCCGTGGGGTGTCACAAACCTGGGCACTTAGCTGATGAGGCTGGGACGTTTCGAGAAGAAAGGTCGTTACATGGAATAATCGTACCAATGAGATCATTAAATTTTTGATGTTTGCGTGCTTTGAGTAGTAATTTGTTTATTTAGCGGTAAATCTAAGAATTCGTCCCTAAAAGGGTGAGTATCACCGCTATTACATTGCAAACATTCTCCTTCTTCTCCCTGTGGGGTCCTCCAACCTGATATACCTAATTCGAACTTGGGGCTTGGATCTATCGATAAATATGCTGGTTGATGGTGATCTAGTCTTTTCCCCAGATTTCTTCAGAAATATCGTTATGCACATAAACTATGCTACTTTCTAAAATTGTCGATCTAAATTTAACTTAAAATTAAGCACAATCACTCTAAATGAATAATTGTCGGGAGCGAAAAGTTGACAAGTCATAGTTATAAGTAGTGTTAGCATCTTTACTTGTACTTAACGGTGATTTCGTTTTTACGCTTAGCTTGGGACTAGTGAAAAATCGGGGACGATGAATTTATCCATTCGGACATCCGTAGATTATTCTATGGGCGCTTCTCATTCTATGATCCCAGTGTTGATAAAATAAAGGAAGTCAAACAGGTAGTTAAGAAAAAAAAAGGAAAATCAAAAAATATTAGGGATAGTTAGTGTACATATAAAAAATGGTAAAAATTAGGACTTGTCGAAGCTATTGATTCTTTAGTTCCCCTTGACGAACACTTAGCTACTTTTCGAGGTTATTAGTCAAGGGGGATCGAGACTCTTAGTTTTCGTAAGTGTTTACTTCATAACATTGCGTGAGGACACGGCAATACCTTAGTATGGGGGATTTTGGTATGTGCTTAATTACACATACCTTGTTCCATTAAAAACGGACTTAAATAACCAAAAACAGACAAAAACTGCCAAATATATGTTTGTTTTGCATTTGTGTTGTGCAGGAAATGGATATCACACAAAAGGACGAAAAACAAAGCCAAAAAAACTGGGCACGAAATAGAAAAGTGTAAAAAGACGAAGCCAAATCGAAGCCAAAAAGTCAATCAAGTCAAAAAGTCAACAGAAAAGTCAAATAGTCAAAGTCAAGAGGAAGTTAAAATCAGAAGAAATATAACTTGAGGTACCAAAAATGCAAATCCCTAAGTGTATTACAAGAAGAAAAAGACTACAAGGGTGAAACTTGCAATTAATTCAAAATACAAGTAGAGGGACTTAACCTGCCAAATCCCCATACTTGTATTACACAAGGACTGAGTTTGCAAACATTTTTATATGGTTGAGGGGCTATTTTTGCCAAGTCCCCAAAATTGTATCACCATAAGGATGAATTTTGCAAAGAGAATCATATAAATGGAGGACCAATCTTGCCATTTACCCAAACTCTCACCCCCAACCCAGATACAACCCTTTTCCCTCCAAAAGCTCAAAGCCCCATTTTCACTCACGGGTTTCTTTCCCACCTTTTACCCTGAACCTTCATCAAAACCCTGGATAAAACATTCCCCTCACCTCTACTAAACCCCTAAACCACTTTACATGCTGGCAATCCTCAACTTTTTCAATAATCAACAAATTTCAATGATGGAGATGACTTGGAAAAAGATTAAGGGATAGGATTTGGTCTAAGAATGCTCGCACATAACAAACACATTGTGGTTTTTGTCTCACAAAAGAAACACAACCTGGAAGACCAAGGATGAAGAAACTAGTATAAATAGGACCCTTTTGTAAGCCAAAAAGGCATTCTAGCTTATTGTAGTTTAATTGTAATTTAAATTAAGTCATTTTAGTCTTTTAAAAGCTTATTGCAACTGTTCTTTCAGCTTTGTATTGTTTTTAAGAATTAATGAGGAATGAGTTTTTTTTATGTTGAAATCCAATTGTTAAATTCCAAGTTCTCAAGTTATTAACCAGTGCTTAATTGTGTTTTAAAAGCTTTCTGTTGGGAAAATAGATTGTAACAGACTTAATACTGGTAGTATAACAGTTAAGTCTGGTAGTAATAGTTAGTTCTGTGTGATTAAGAAGCTCTTCATTTAGCTTAAATATAAGTTGTTTTCATCTAGCAAACAAAAAGGTTAAGTAGTTAATAAAAAATCAAAAAAAAATCCACTCTCAAATACACCACAGCTTATATTTTGATAGATAACCTGAAATGGAAGGGATGATGACAACCACCAGCTATCCTGATAGCTGAGCTAGTAGACAAAGCTTATTAAGAGCCTATTGGCCCGTTGGTTTAGAGCAAAGGCCTTGTAATCACTTTTCTTCATTTTAAGCTCATTTTTCTGCATTAGCTTATTTACAGCTTATTTGTGCGTATTGTGCTTTCAATTATGCTTGAGTATTTGTTTTTAAGACCCTTGGCCTAAATCTCCTTAAATCAGCTTAAAAACCCTTTTTTTAGAAATTAAAGGGGTGTTTGTTAGCCCAAATGGGTCTTTTGTTAATGCTTTGGGTTGTGGTAACTTAGGCTGTTTTAATTAGCTAAATTAAGGTCTAATAATTAGTTTTAATGAGTTTTTATAGATTAAATTTCATTAGTTAAGTATTTTATTCCCAAGGTTTAAACCTGTGAGAATTGTGTTTTCTTAATTTGCTTATCTTTGATAATTAGTTTAAGCTAGGTATAAGTCATAGTATTAGCTTCATTAAAGAGTTGAAAGTTCTTGCAATTTGTAAATATTAATTTATTTTTTTTTTAAAAAAAATTTAAATTAGTAAGTGTAAATATTCATGCATAGTTGTCGTTGTTTAGTCCAAATTTCTGTCAAGTAAAATTTTCAAAAGAAAAATGTCAATTTTCTAGTTAAGAATTAGATAAGTTAGAGTTGTAGTTAGGCTCTGAAAGTTGGTGCACAAGCTCCTTGCAAGCTAGTCTCAATCTGCTTGAGCTTTTTAAGTTCTTTCATAAGCTTTTAGCAACTTAATTTTAAGCCCAAAATAGTCTCTTAGGTCTGTTTTACTTTCAGACTTCCCAATTAGCTTAATTGAATTTTTGGCTTATTTTCTTATAGGAGTTATTTATAAGCTTAATATTCTTATTTAGTTAGTTTAAGTCATCAGTAGCGTTATTTAGATAAGAGCCTTAGCTTAATTAAGTTTTTTACTCAAAGGTGCCAAACAAGCATGTATTAACTATAAGTTTAATGCTACCTTTTTCTCAACTCTTTTCTTGGCACTTAATTAATTTCAAATTTTTTATATTATTACAGATTATAGGTTTCCTTGGAAGTTAGATTTTTAGATTTTATAAGTTACTTTGTCATAAGTTTTCATTTGCTAGTTTAAAAATAAGCCCCAAAAGTAACCCAAGGTCCTGTTTGTTTGACAGAATTGACCCATTTTTACCCAATTTGCTTATTTTGCTTATTTGTCTGTTTTTACTGGCTTATTTCTAGTTGCATTAGCTTATTAGGTTAGTATACCATCAATCTTGGCTTATTTGTGTTGTTCATTTGCTTATTTGTTCATAGAAGCCAAAAAGAAAGCAAATTTTGCCTTTTGTCAGTTTAGCAAATCTGTCTGCTATAAGCTTTTTCAATAAGCTTTTCACAGCTTATCTTTGTTTCAAAATAAGTTTAGATTGTTTTTTCTCATTGTCTTTTATGTCCTCTTTTCCTTTTTCTAGATTATAGGTTCTTAAGTTTGTATCTTGTGGCTTATTTTTAAGCCCAAAGTACCCCCTTTGTCTGTTTGTGACCCTTATAGGACAGCAGCTTATTCAAGCTTGTTTAAGCTTATTTTTCTTTCTTTTTGCTTGTTTTAATCCTGCATTAGCTTATTAGTGATTAGCTTAGCCTTAGTTTCTAGCTTTCTCAGGACTTAAAAAATCCAAAAAAGAAAAAATAAGCATTTAGCTAATAACCATTTGTCTGTTTTAAGTGCTTTTTCCAGCTTATTTATAAGCTTTTGTAAAAACTTGTAGTTATAAAAATTGCTTATTTATAAGTCCTTTGTAAGTTTGTAAAAAAATTTTTTGAAAAAAATCTAAAGGAAGGCCAAAGCCCCCGGGTGAGCAAGACACAAACCCGGGACCCTCAAAGCCCTCAACCCTTAAAACTAACACCCTACCGCTGTTGCTACAATGAAGCTTCATCCGGATATGTTATGTTGATTTAATATAGAGAGGCCATTTGCCCATTAAGCTTATAAGCTGTTTGGCTTATATCCGCTTATTTGATAAGGCTGGTTTCCAAGCTTATTTTTTCTCAGACCTACCTTCTTAAGCCATTTTGATGTAATTATTTTCAAGAATTTTTTGTAAACGTTTTAGTATTTTTTTATACTTTTTTTATGTATAAAAACTTTAAAAAAATCATAAAAAAAATAAAATAAAAGTCCAGAAAAATATAAACTTTTTAATTTTTTTTTCTTGTCATATAGTTTCTATGAAAAAAGTGGTTTTTCTATGAAAGGTCATTTACAAAATTTCAACTTATTAAAGAAACGGGAAATCGTTCCCTGTTCATGTCTTGACTCGTTTTTGTCCAAACGAACTCCGTTTTAAGTCTAGTTTCTTTAGACACCGTTTTATCAAGTAAATCATATTTTGAGTTTAAAATTAGTTCAAGGTTAAAATGCAAATTAGTGTTTATTGAACCCTCGTTTTTTCGTGCCCCTCCTTAGGTTTTAGTTATTTAGCTTTCGTTTTAGTTTTTATTTAATCGTTTTTCAATTTAAACTGTAGAAAAGAAAACCAATCATATCCTTTATCCATATCAAACATCGTTTAATCAATTCGACATTCCGATTTTCCATTCAAGCCTCGTTTGGGACGATAACGACCAGTAAATCAAACTTCCTGACACATATATATTTTATTGTGAATTTGACTTCTGGTCTGGTCAAAGGACAATTGTTGATTGCATATATATTATATATTGATTTTAACGAATCAAGACGTTTTGGAAAATTTAGTTATCATTCCATAATATATTAGAGTTTTACAAAAGAGGTCCCAAAGTACATTACAAACATAAAGTTTGAATGATAACAAGTTTGGACATCCTCAAGTCCAATGCTACTCCATGCCATAGTTTGCTCAATTACCTTAGATAAACATGTTAAAAGAGTCAACACAACGGTTGAGTGAAATTCATAGATTTGTAAACAAGATGGTTGAATACAAGTTAACGGTAAGTTGATAATAATGCAATGCATTACAATTATCAAGAAAACAGTATTATTGCCCATAAGCTCAATGCATTCCAAACATTAACATGAAAAGCACCTTTTTATTAAATGGGGGGAAAAAAAAAAAAACCAAATTTTAGTGAGGAACAATGTCCTTGTTGGAAAGGTAACTTGCCAAGGTACCATTGTTCTCAATATAGTGCGTTTGGTTACCTCATGTAGCGGTACACAACGGAGTCCCGTCACCCAATAGATCTATCCATAATATTCGCGTTCACTCGCAAGTGACTAATGGTTCATGATTAAGAAATATTGGCAGTGAAGGCAAACTTAGGCAATAATATATCAGGATAGCATACAGTTGGAAAAATACTTGTATTCATGGTTTATAACATGTACCCTCTCTCGGTTTATTAAAAATTTCAAAAGAATTTGTATGCGAGGCATAACCACCTTGATAAGGTAGTTGATTGATTTGAAATTTAATTTAAATGGAAATAAAGTGCCTCGTCATGCAACCTCGGGTAATTTGTCAAGTCTCAGTTTGATTGTTGATATTCCAAACTTTACTTTTGTTAGTGCAAATATTACGATATTTAATCTATACGATCTCTTTATGTTTTGGTGATGACAAACATGTAACTTGTAATACATAACGTAAAGTACGCAAGTTACTCGTAATCACAAATCATCAATGCATACATGCATCAACAACACTCGATGTCTCAAGTCTACATCAACACCGACATTTGTTTGCACCCGACGTAAATCACGTAAGGTATGTACAAACAAATTAAACTTGTAGGATGATCAAAGAAAAATATTTTTTTTCTTAACCATTACATTTCAACAAAAGTATTTTTCACAAAAATAAATAAACACAAAATACTTTTTAATAAAAGAAATGTTTTATTTAAATATAAAATTTGAAATCTGGTTTTTCCCCCAAAATAGAAGCTTCTATACCAGATATAACCTTCCCTATAAAAAGACAAAAAAGAGAGCGGAGTCTAGGCGGCAGCCCACTTATAGGCCTGGCGGCCCCCTTATATATAAGGCACAGCCGAGACCGCCATTGACAGACTGTCAGTTTTTAGCTCCTATCTTTTGCACGAATTTATCTCAGTTCTTTCTCTCTCTAGATCTCACTAAATCTCACAAAAATATTGATCATTAACTTGTTTACTCTTGTTTTAAATGTGATCCAATCTTTTACTCTTTCCTTTCTTCCTACAAAGTGCCAAGAACAGAACTTCGGCAGGCTTCAAGATCCAAAGTTATGTAGTCTAGTTAGCCCATTTGTAATATTTGTTACATATAGATCAAGTCTATGTCTTCTAATCTTTAGTAGTGTGTGAATCCAAATGATGTATATATTTGGATGAGTTGATTGTGGGTAGGTTAGTATTTTAGGCCTTAAAATACATTGGTGAAGTGGTAGATTGGTTCTAGCTAAGATTAGGACTCGACATCTAGCTTAGTGTCGGAAAATAATGTAAGCGACGCAGTTTATGTGTTTAGGCCATAAAACACAAGGTTTGTTATGTTGGGCCATAAAACATAACGGGTTTGGTTGTACCCGAAGAAGAACTCGACATCTAGCTTAGTGTCAGAAAATAATGTAAGCATTGGTATAAGGTTTTCTCCGCCGAAAGGGAGCTTGTTGATTAGTGAAGTAACTCTCGAGTTGGATACTCGAGGAGTGGAGTAGGGCGAAGAGGAGCTTCGTGACCGAACCACTATAAATCATCGTGTCGGTTTGCATTTTCTTTTACCTTTCTCTTTACTTATGTCTTTACATTTATCGCTTTACTTTTACACTTGCATTGTGCTTATGATTGTGTGAACTGTTATGTTTGTTGTGTTAGCCATGGTTGTGTAGCTCTTTGTAGTAAACATTGTGAGTGTGGATATTGGTAAAAATATGTGCTATTTATTGGAAACTTCCAATATCGACACTTCTCATATTGCTCAAATTTTATTGATGATCTTGATACAAATATCTAGTGCGAAAACCTCTTTATGGAGGCGGTCCCCATTTAAATAGGTGGCCCCCTTATGTACTGGGCGGCCCCCATACATTTATGAGACCGCCGACAGAGTGATAAAATAATTTACACAAACAAAGATTTGAAGTTTTTAAGAAGAAAACGTATTCCACCCCCCCCCTTACGGTTTTCACAATTGGTATTAGAGCCACGTCGCTCTAGTTTTCAAAACAAATGGTTTTTAAAATAGAGTACGATCCATGTATCAAATTACCCATGAAGGGGGATTAAATATGAAAAGTGTTTTGTTGCTTGATTCGTATTAGTTTTGTTGTTAAATATACCTCGTATACTAGCTTGACTAAAAATATTCTCAAAAAGCTTGGAAGTATAAAATACGTCTTTGTAAGTCCTAGGAGTAAAAATGATGTCTAAAACACATGTTCTATGTGCTGGAACAACTCCCTGAAGTCCTACGTCTTTACATTAAGTTACCAAATGATTTTATACGAAAAACGTATTTTTGGGTCACTGGTGGCGGTCCCATAAATGTCTGGACGCCCCCCCAAACTTTGAAAAATCATATAAAATCAACCGTAAGTCCGTAGAAGTCGTGCCACCCGCCATTTTTTAGATAATTGAGTCTAGTTTCATTTAAAAATACTTCCAAGTCATTTTAACAAACTAAAGTTAGTCAGAAATGCAAAATACTACATAGTGGTCAAAATTGTATGTTTCGTTTTACGTAAAACTTATAGCTTATCTTTTCCTTCAAGTCAAGCCTTTTCTAGTTAATGTATCTTTGAAAAATGGTGTATTTATCTTTTCAAAACATTGATCTTGATAAACTTTTGAAATGGGGAGAAAACTATTTTATTTTCAAATCAAATCAAGCTAAGTATACATCGTTATATCTAATACACAAAACAACGACGAATATCCTTATGTGTATGCTAGATGATTATGTGTGTTTACTTTTGTTTCAACTTGGTTAATAGATATTAATAAGTAATCATTACTATTTGTAATTGAGCTAATTATATATCTAAACACATGTGCCATGTATGCTATTTGTATGTTACTAGTTTTTGGATTATGCCTAATAGGAATTACGCTAGATTTCTTGCGTTAAGGTGTAAAATTGTTTGTGCATTGCATATAGGCATAGATCACTATATTTACAAGTGTTACATAAACATCTTTTAGATCATTTTTGAGTGAAGTGACCCACTAAGGAATGAAAGGTAATATTTGTCAAGTGATAAGTGAAAAATAATGTCCTAAGATCATATGTTAAAACCCATCATTAAAATATTTCCAACACATTATCTCTCTTTCAAACAAAATGTCTATATTTTTCATCATCTTGCGTTGTTTGACCTCGGTTGGTTAAACCAAAAAAAAAGATTGTATTAAATAATGGGTAATTAAAGTAAAGAATTTTTTTAACTTTGTTGTGCTTGCATGTTCTAACACACACATAATTATATTCAATTTATAAACCTATAGTTTATTCTACTAAAGATGTGTGTCGTATAAAAAATGGTTAGATAAGAAAATCAATTTATAAACTCATAAAATGTCAAAAATATGCATACATATATATACAGCACATATTTTTTGCAACAAGCAAAATATATGACAATCATGAAGTAAGAAATTACATGTCATTATTCATCAACCTCACCTTCCAACAGTTTTTAGATTAGTGAACACACTATGAAAATCTTTATTTGTCTATCTTTTAAAACAGTGTCGAGAGGGTCAAGAAGATTTCGAATATATACAACTCATTATTCAAACTATGATTGATTTTATCGAATCTATTGACAGGATTCGAGTATGGACAAGAAATTGGATTCTTATTTGTCTAAGCTTTAAGGATTATATCAAAATATAACAATAGATATTATTTCTAAAACAACATACTCAATCACACTCGATTGATGGTGAAAATAATGCAGCCTTTCCAAATGATAAAAATATGCCATCGATCATAACTCACACTTGTGTAGATGATGTCATATTGAGTCCTACTTGTCTAATAGTTTGTGTCTAAATATTGGCAAATATATGCCATAAAATACCAATAGAATAAGGATTGACGACTTGAATGTTTTGTCCAAAATATTCAAGTAATTTACCTGCAATGCAATTGGTAAAGTTGTCATCTCCGAAAAGCCAAACATGAGCAAATGCACAACATATGTAACTTTGCTCAAACAATTCAAAAGCACAACTCAAAACTCAAACTATCTTCTCATTAAAACTCTCTCTTACTTACAAATAAGCATACTTTTATTCTTCACCTATTAGAACCCATAACCATCTAAGGTTAGGATTAGGAAGAATTGAACATATTCCACAAACCATTTTTGTGCTTTCTTTCATTAGGTGATCGTAAAAAGATTTCGAATATGAAGATGATTATTATTCAAACGATAATCAATCTCACTATTCAATCTAATTACAAATTTGGAATATGAACATGAAATCGAGATTAGAATTTATCTAGATCACGAAAATATCAATCAAATGACCATAGATATTTTTCCGAGTCTACATGTTTAACCATCCTCGGTTATTACATGAAATCACGAAGTCAATTGCAAGACAACAAGATTAGTCATCAAATTGTAACTCACACTTGCAATGAAGATGTCTCATTGAGTCTAAAGTGTTTTTTTCAAATGTTTGTGTATTAGCTATTGTAAATTATAACATGCGAAACTTTAACACACTCTAAGTAGGATTTGACGACTTAGGAATTTCGATCGGAACTCATAAATACTCCAACTGGATATGCAAGTCTTGGATGCGAATTTTCGAAACTCTAACCAGAACCTTATAACTTATAAAGTTCTCTTATTCACCAATTGTCGAACACCATCTCTTAATAAATAATGGAAAATGATCCCTTGCCTAATTTTTCACCTCCATGGATCAATGGATTCCTTCATACCTAGATTCATCCTCCGATTAGGTTGATACCGCCCTATGGCATTAGATTAAACATCTCCACTTCCAAATCTTCTTAAAAGTCTAACATACAAGTAACTAAACTTTAGTTAATCATCATTATTTATATAAAGAACATTCACAAAATATATTGAGGTAAATAACCTTAATTGGATTTATTTCATAAAAGACATGCAAAGGTGCATTCTTTGAACACTCTCATTATAAAGCATTACACACTGTCACTCTAAGCATACTCCACGTTTTATGATACCTCATTCTCCTCTTAACCTACAACAACTTGTCTTGCTTCTTATTTAAACTTCGAATTTCACACATCTTGATAGATTATGCGAACCAAATTAAAGCATGTTAGTTGAGTCATGTTAGGCCCTCTATGAAAAGATAATACAAATTTTATCTTTGCTACACTTTATTAGGCAAATATAGGAATTATATTTTGTCTAACATGAGAATGACTACTGGAGAATCTATTGCATTAGAAATTCAAATTGACCTAATGGTTGAATTGCTTCTAAGAGTGAAGTTGGGTTCGTGGTATAACCCGTAAAAATGATCGTGTTTAGCCTGAATTGAGCACCACTAGTGATAGTCTCATATTCATTATCTAATTTGATTAAATGACTCTTCCTAAATATTCCTAATGATAGTCTACATCGATAAACTTTGTATCTCATTAGGAGTGCACACTAAGCAAGTAGAAATTAAATTTCTCCTTAGTCAATCTAGACAACATGCACCTCACATATGTGCTTTGAAGCATCAAGATGATAACTTGCTCTCGTCTAATGCAATTATATGACTTCATGATTATTTTGATGCTCAACGATTAATTACATATCTATTAAATGCATGTATATTATAAAGGCGTTTGTCTTTTTCTATCAATTTAGATAAAATATCTCTTAGTTTATCTATATGACACATGCTCCTAAATGCTAAATGCTAACATGTTTTACATGATGATTACATTTAAAATTATCATGTTTATTTGCGTTATCTTACATGACTTACATGTTAATTGTGCATCTACACTATGTTAGGTTGATGTATGACAAATAAGGTTTAGATGTCATACAATCTTACACATTAATCTTGTTGATTATTGTGTTGATGCATGCTTAGATAAACTTGCATGCTTATATCTATATGTCTTATACATCTATGTATATATTTTCTCACACTATAATATCTTTCTTCGCGTTCGGGTCACTGATCTAAATTTTCAAAAGAGTCATAAAATTGTCTTAAATCTTCTAGAGTCTTCCTTCACACATTTCCTTAATCATCATCTCCCTTTCTTCTAAATAATCCACTCTTTGTCACAGATTAGTTAGATGCAAATCTAATACCCTTCCAAGTAGGTTTTAACAACTTATATATTTCATCCAAAATATTCAAGTATCTTTAACTTGCAATCGCAAACGTTAAAGGTCATATCCGAAAATCCCTATTCAAGCCTTTTAACAACATAAGTTAAAACGCTCTCCTTTTCTCTTAGACAAAACATTTTTTCTCTTCGTTGAAAACATTCTTTCTATTCGACGAAACATTCTTTCTCTTCGACGAAACATTCTTTCTCTTCGACAAAAACATTCTTTTCTCTTCTACGAAAACATTCTTTCTCTTCGACGAAAACACTCTTTTTCTTTCAATCACACCTCTCCCTTCTCACTCAACCACGCCTCTTCAACCATAGAGATGGCTAATCTCCTTCCTCCACTATTTCTTCTACCACCTTTAAGACAACCGTATACCTCGTCATGTGATTGTTCTATGAACATTCGCAATGCTTAGGAAGAGCTACATAACTTTTTGAGTATAGTTTATCGTACGCTAACCACCATCCATTTTAACATTGTCAAGCTTGTCGTCTCTATCTTCGTTTGTTTTCTTCTTCTTCTTTATTATTATTATTATTATTATTATTATTATTATTATTATCGCGTACGAAACACACCGATGATACGTCACCATTTCTTTCGGGACAATGTCCAAAAGGAAACATCTCCATCGAAAAGGTTGCATCTGAAGATAACATCGTAGACATTCTTTCTTTACACCTCAAGCGTGAATCGCTAAATTATCTTCGTCAGGTTTAGGAATGATGGAACACATTCCATAAATCGTTCTCTTATTTTCTTATAGTTTCGATTCTAGTCTGTGTTCTATTCCGTGTCGTGACAACTTAACTACTTCATCCAAAGTACTTTAAGTATTTTTAATTAGCGAAATGCAAATTAAAATGTCACTCTTTTCGAAAAATTCATCAATTTTCCCAAACATCCCTCCTGTTGGCGGTCCGACGGCCTCCAGATCTATTCTGGCGGCCCCCAGATATATCTGGGACCGCTAGCAGCAGCTTGTAATACCATTCATTTTTTTCATAACCTAACACTTCTTCTCTTCTGCTACGAGTTGACGTCAACTCCACACCCAAACCTATACTCAATATCTCTCTATAGATCAATGAGTCATCCTCATATCCCAACACTCATAAGCATCGTTGCTTATGTTTTCAAGAGTCAAGTGAATTTCATAATGAAATACGTCTCATTATCAAACACATTCCTTACAATCGATAGACTTACAATCCATCACTTCACAATAAATCCCCTCACATGCAAACCTTGGTCCTCACATCTCGCATACGTCTTGTCTCAAATTCATAGACGATTCTTCTCACTCCTAAATGTTTCTTCTCTATTCTAATAGTCTTGTTACTATTATAATTCCTCTTATATCCCTTGACAACTTAATTATTTCATCCGAAATATTTAAGTAATTTGCGAAATGCAAATGTCACTCATTCGCAAAACTTTCCAGTTTTTAGAAAGTAAATAACATAAAGAAGATATTAAATCTTCCAGTGTTATTGAGCCACCACATTGTTGAGTATCTTATTATTATTCCACCATGAAAGGACTACCACCTCATTTCACATCCCACTTTGTTCCTCAACATTGTCAACCAACAAAACACCAAACAAACCTTTAAATTTTCAATCATCCACCTTTGTCTCGATAGGATCATATGCACATCAATTGTTAGTGCAAATGATATATCAATCTTTTCTATCAACCTCTCGTCAACACGTCCCTTCTTTAGTATCTCTCATTCTTTCCCACTTTTTGGCTCTATGGAATCATTTTCATTCACATCCAAGAACACATCGTCTCCATCCTCGTCTTATTTTTCTTTTTATTCTTTTAAAGTGCATATTTATATATATATATATATATATATCTATATATAGGGATGGGATCATGAGAAAACCTAATTTCGATAGAAAACCCAGAAAAACCAAACAAATGCCCTAAAAAAACCAACCACATGCCCTAATTTTTTCAAGCTAAAAATGGTTTTTTCAGGCAAATATGACCTCGATTTACTCTCTGTAAAAACCCAAAAAAACCAAACAGATGCCCTAAAAAACTAAACAGATGCCCTAAAAAATCTTTTGTATAGCCTGAAAAAATTAGGGCATCTGTTTGGTTTTTGAGTTTTTTATAGACATTATATCGAGGCCATATTTGCCTGAAAAACCAACTTTTAGTCTGAAAAAATTAGGGCATCTGTTTGGTTTTTTTACGACATTTGTTTGGTTTTCTGAGTTTTCTGGGTTTTCTAGCAAAATATGGTTTTCCCTAGAACCCATCCCTATATATATGTATATGTATATATACATATGTATATATATACATACATGTATATATATATACGTACATGCATATATACATACGTGCATGCATATATACATACGTGCATGCATATATACATACGTGCATGCATATATACATACGTGCATGCATATGTATATATACATACGTACATGTATATATACCTACGTACATGTATATATACGTACGTACGTACATGTATACATACATACGTACCTACATGTATACATACATACGTACATACATGTATACATACATACGTGCATACATGTATATATATATTAGTGTATATATATATACATGTATATATATATACATATATATATATATATATACATATATATGTATATGTATATATACACATATGTATATATATATATATATATATATATATATATACATATATGTATATATTTATATATACATATGTGTATATATATATATATATATACAGATGTAACCCTTGTTTAGATTATAAACCAAAGCTTGCACAATCAAAGAAACCCTAAACCCTAATCTTGCTTCATGCTTGATTAACCCTTGTAAACCTTAACCAACCTCTTCTACACCTAAGGTCGTCTTAGATATGTTGTGGAATGTAAGTAAAATGTGTTAATAAATTTTGTATGGGATTTGTATGTTGTTCTTGGTGTTGCCGTGAGCTAAGGAGGAGGATGGAGGGAAGAGTTTTTGTGTTTTAAACTTGAAAGTGAGAAGTGTAGTGTGTAAATATGATAGCTAAAAAGCCTTATATTATCCCTAAAGACTAGTCAAGAACACTAGAGTAAAACATGGAAGTCTTTAGTCTTTGTCTCCAAAAGAAAGGATCATCCCATGGTTTTAAGGAATTGTGTTTATTGGTTCCCTAAAGAAGATGTTATCCCATGAAATCAAGGTAGATGTTTAGCTAGTTTTTTATTTGCCAAATGAAAATGAAAGTATATATTGATAATGTATAAGTTGTAGTTTTATTAACATAAATGCATAACTTGTAAAGTGTATGTATTGTCTATTTGTTTCGTGTAAGGTTCGGCTCAAGTGATGAATGTAGGTAAAGTTTTATAAAACTTTAAGCATTAGATATAAACCTAGGTATTTGTTGAAGCGTAGAAAAGTTCTGGTGATTCCGGGAATGCCTAAATGTATTTAATTGCGAAACGTAAACGTTTTACGCAACCAATAAAAATAAAATATAAAAAGTTGATTATTACTTTCGTAAAAATAATATATTGCTTGCTTGACGAAAACTTTAACGTTGATTGTTGATTTTTAGCTTACGCGATTTAACTTAACTATTAAAATTAAAAGCGAACGCGTACGAGAAAAAAATAATAATTAGTGAAATATATGACGTCGTAAATGACCTAAAAATACGGAATGTTACAGTCTCCTCCGGTTAGAAGAGCCTTGTCCTCAAGGCTCAAGTTGCGGCACTTGAGGAAAGTACGGGTTCGGAGAAAAGATGCGGATATTTCATCCGGAATTGGTCTTCATGTTCCCAGGTATACTCAGCTCCTTGCCGAGAGTTCCAACGAACTTTGACTAATGGAATTCTTCTTCGCTTTAGCTTTTTCACATCTCGTTCCACGATCTCAATAGGTTCTTCAACAAAACGTAGATTTTCATCAATCTCGATCTCATCCAAAGGCACCTGAACATCTGGCTCAGCCAAGCATTTCTTGAGGTTCGAAACATGAAACGTGTCGTTGGGACACAACTTAGCTCTGAGGTAGCTTCAGCGATTTAAGCCATGGGTCCCAACACGCTCCCGATCTCGAACGGTCCCACATATCGTGGTGCTAGCTTTCGCTTCTTGCATATCGTACCACTCCCTTCATGGTCGATACTTTATGTAAACACTCGGTCTCCCAACTTGGGGATTCCCTTCAAAGATAAGGCTAGCAGTATTAAATTCCCTTTAATGCTAGCAATAGAAACTGTCTCTTCCAGCAGTACTAATACAGAATTGACAGTATTAACTTTGTATTCATGGCAGTATAAAGTGCTCCTTCCTCCCATACCTTTTTAGACACTTTTTAGCGTCAGTAAAGCACCAATATTTACGATCACCAGCAGTATTATGTCTTGTGTCAGTAGTAACCACCAACGATCAGTATAAAACATATAAGGATACCTTTTTTTAAGTATCCAAACGACACCTTTTTAGCGACACTTTTTCAGTTGCTAAACTGTCACTAATCCTTGTCTTTGCATCTATCATCTTGATGTTGTGTGTTACGCATCCCTACTAGGGTTCATCATCAATCAAACAATCAACTCACCAAAGCTAGTAGAAACATTAATGATCACCATTCCTATTTTTATTAAATTAGGATTTGTAAATACCCTAATTGCAACGAATTGACCAAAACACAACACCAAAACAGAGAGCCTGCCACGTCTTCCTTCATAGATTCGACATCAATACACCTTGTAGATCCTAGATCGAGAGCCAAGAGGCTCTGATACCAATTGTGAAAACCTAAATAATTGTTAGATCATTTAAGCTCAGGTTGTTTAGACCTTTATCTAGGATAATATCAATGTTCATAAGTTATAAAAACAAAGCTATATATGAACAAAGATATTTAACAAGGTGTTCTTCATTATTAACCAAACGTTCTTCATAGCCCCAATTTTAAATGATCAATTCTAGAACTTTTACTCTAACTAATAATAGGAATCATAGATTCTTGAGGCTAAAACAAACAAACCCTAGGCATCTATTAGAGGACTTGACGCCTAGATAACACACACATACTTTTCTGTGTCTACATCTTGACATACTTTTTTGGATGCCTAAAACAATATGTCTGGACCTCCTTTTATAGCATAAGGAGTCAAGGCTTACATGAAAACTAATAAAAGATATTAATGAGAGAATCAATTAATTATTCATCTTTATCTTTTCAATCTTTAATCATCTTTTTGTTGACTAATAGTGCAAATTCTTTATTTTCTCCAACCACTTGTAGAATTCTCAATGAAGAACTTTGGTCCTTTTGGTTCCCATATTTTTTCAATTGGTGTTTGTCTTATCAACTCAAATTAATTCCCCAACAACAGAAAAAGTAAAATATATGGCCACCTCCTTTGCTAAAATACTTAGCCTCTAAATTGCTACATCACCTCCTTGTCTCCTTCCTTAGCCGTGGCCTCCAAACACCCCTTCAACACCTTCCACCTTGCTTAACTACTATCATAGCCTCCTATACTTATCACTAGGCATCCTTAGTCATCATACTACAGATCCTAACCCTTAATCCCCAAGAAAACTTAGCTTAATTAAGGGTCCTTGAAACCCCTATATAAAAGCAACTCCACACACCTGTTTCAAACACACCTCAAGAAACTTCATAACTAATCAATGGAGTTCTAAATCAGACAAAGAAGGATCAAGTGAAGTCCCTAAGCTCAGAATAGATGCGAAGATTCAAGAAAAAGAAGCCCTTGAAGTCGTTACTAGGCGTACGAACCCGAAAACCCCATTTTGACCTATTTTAGCTCAAGTAAGCCTAAGATCTTGTTCCATAAGCTTATATTCTATATTAAAATGTTCATAATACTCCTAAGATCATGTATGAACTCTTGTTTGAAGCTTTGAATCCTCAAACCCGTGTGTTTTTGATTAAAACCCTAAAAACGACCCGTTTTGATTTTCTAGCTAACGAATCCTTTTTCTAAACTTTTGTTACGTTAGAAAATCTTATTTTTGCTTATTCTAATAAGCTATAACCTAAAAATATCATTTGGAATCCTAAAATAAGCTTGCATGGCTTTTTGGACTTATTTTGCAAATATTTCCATGCATAGGGGTATATATCGTAACTTTCTAAAATTTATAACTAAAGGGGCTGAAAATGTTATTATTCTAAAGTTATAACTATAAGGACCTATTATTAATAAAGTTTTCAAAGTTTTTACAGATTAAATTATATATACTTTATATATAAAGGACTAAAGTCATAAAAGTTTATAAACCAATGGTATATATTGCCAATTTTGCAAACTTAAAAATATAAAATATAAAGTTTTTATATAAATTATAAAAAATTATTTTAATATTATAAAACTCTATTTTGTTAAAACCTGACACATTTATCAATCATAAATCGACGCATTATTTCTAAGAAACTTAAAAAATGCTTATCGTAGTCACTTACTACTAAGGGAATTTCATATGAGAGGGTTCATTGAGTTTTTGTTTTGAACGCGTTTGCAAGGTTTACGATTTAAAGTGCCCTGGCTCCTCCAAAGAACGAATACTACAGCCTCAAGTTATATGATAGCCCGGACAACGATACTCAATATTTCCATAATTTAATAAATCAACTGCGATATACGTTAAATTTATGAAGTTTTGACACAATAAACTATCACTACTAGAGACTTTGACATATCACCCTAATGAGGTTTGTGACAAAGACCGATACTATGAACTATCACCAACTTGATATACTTTTGCTCATCAATCATAAGTCACTATACTATTAAGGTGAGGCGTTCTAGTAACTCTTTACTTTTACAATACTCGAGTCGACAATTCATAAACCCGTGAGGAGGATACATGCTATAAACCATGAATACAAGTGTTTTCTAAATGTATGTTATCTTGATAAATTATTGCATCTATTGTCTAAGTCCCTTTAAGCCAAAAGACCCCTACCATCATGGACCATTAATCACTTACGAGTGAACATGAATATTGTGAATAGGCCTATTGGGATTGACGAATTCCGTTTGTGTTAGCCGAATAGGGTAACCAAGACGCACTAATATATTGAAACTCAAAGGTATATGGTAATTACCTACACGAGAGCCATTATCTTTATATATATCATTATTGATATATATACTAGTCAGTTTGAGTGCCATGAGCTTAGACGCAATAATATTGTTTTCCATAATAATTGTACTCGTTGCAATTATTACACTTATGGGTGTATAACAACGTAACACACTCTTATGATGAATTGTATTCACACTATTTATTATAAACCTATGAATTTCACTCAACCATTGTGTTGACCTTTTTAGCATGTTTATCTTAGGTAATTGAACATCTTATGGCACGGAGTGGCATGGACTTGAAGATGGCTAAACTGTTATCATTCAAACTTTATGTTTTCAAATTTTTGGGACCTCTGTTTGTAAAAACTCTGATGAAATAATGAATGATAAACTTAGTCTTGTAAAAAATGTCTCCTTTCGAGTCCCGTTTTTCTATTATATGATAGTTTGTACTATGAAATAATACCCCAGATTAGCTTCCGCTGCTATATGTCAAAAATGGGGGTGTTATAGATTGGTATCAAGAGCCACGGTTATAGAGAACAAGGTTGAAACCTAACTATAACTACTTTTCTTTTTCCATCAAGAAAGTCCCTGTGCCGACACATCTCCTAAATAGTATGTAAAGATACATAACTATTATACTATTATATAAATAACTTATGTTATTTACTACTGAGTTGTTAACAGAGTGATGTCTTCTCCCAACCATCCTACTTCCGATATTGAGGATGCTTTTTCCTCCAACTTTCTGAACTATATCCCGGCTTCCCCGGACTATGTCCCAGCTTCACCAAGAAAAACTTATTCTAGCTCTTCAAATAACTCATTTGGTGTAGTTCCAATAGTTTCACCAACTCTTTTACGTTTTCATGATGACCCCTTTATGAAGGTCATGCATGCATACTATGCTAAAGAATCACCTATTCCACCACCAACTATTGTGCCTCCATCTTCAATGTTTAATCTTTAAGAATTCTTTCTTCTGGAGGAATTATTATCACATAAGAAACAAGGCCATAATCAATCATTCTCCTCTACTTCTGCCCTACCTCAAGAATTTAAGATGGGAGAAAGCTCTCGTAAGACAAGTCTGGAACGTCACGAGTAGCAAATTGAGGAAATCTTGAATCACCTGGATGAACTCTCTCTCGACCGCATTGAGCACATAGAAGACAAAATAGAAGGTCTCAGAAAAGGTCGGGTAATTATACAACAAGATTTCGATAATTTGGAAGCTAAACTCCAAAAGGCTCATGCTCAAATTGCTAAACTTTGAAGAAAGCAAATGGGAAATAACATCCAGATTGCTCTGGCTCGCTTCAGGATTTCTAATCTAGAACAAATCATCGAAGAAATCCAAGTCCATCACCAAGCAGACAAGGAAAGTCTTCTGAATGCAATGTATGAACTCAAGAATAGCCAGGAAGGACCATCGGACTACTAGCTTAGATACTAGTTATAAGCTTTTGATAGAACCTAGCCACAGGATGTGTGGTATAAATAACAACACTTGTCATGTACTGTAAGACCCCCCAAAATCAAGTAGCAGCAGAATGGTAACAATGGGGTGCTACGTCAAAGTACAACAATCAAGATATAGGAAACGACCATAAATGGACGTTTAAGACAAGATTTCATTCGATGCCATAGCAAAATATCAGAGTTTATACATTAGGTCCCATATGTTTTAAAAGAGTAATAAACATTTCAAGTACATATTTAATTAAACAAAAAGCTTCATAATACCAAAAGATGACTTAAGTTTTTAAAGATAATAAAAGTTGCATAGACTTTAGATAAAACACAGAATCCATCTTCATTGATATCCGCCACGGCTCCCCTCCAATCTTCATACCCTAGGACCTGAAATTACATGCTAAAAGTCAACACAAAGGTTGAGTGAAATCATAGGTTTATCGGTAAAAAGGGTGGACCACAAGATCAAAGTAATAGTAGACTCTGAAACACATTCAGTAGTCCAAAACGTTTATTATTGCACTAAGCTCATGACCCCGAAGCCTTAACTAGATTTGTGCCCCAATCAGAATATAGAATGCTTGCCAACAACCTAACACCTCTCAATGTTAAATGCACCTTGATCAAACTAGTGACCCAAGGAAAGGTGGGGATTGTCAGTCCCGATAGATCTATCCACAACACTCGCGCTTACTACAATAGCAATTAACGGTTCCTGATAAAAAGGGGACTCACGGCCTAATGTAGCTTATCATAATATTTAGGCAGTAAATCTGGATACCACTTTGGTAAAACATTTTGAAACACATTAGAAAAAACACTTGTGTCCAATAGTAAAACAAGCAATGTAATTCACCCCGTAGATTTTGTAAAACAATCACGTAGTAAAAAGGGGGCTATGAACTCACCTCGAGTGAATGGAAATCAACAAGTATTCACAATAGAAAATGCGTCACGCTTACGATCGAATGCAACCTAATCCAATATAGGTCGTATAAGTACTAAACACTTTGATTATTTATAGGTCGTATAGCTCATCATACTATCGTTCGGGCTATCATAATTAAGAGGTCATGTAGTGACGTATGAGGAGCTAGGACACTTTAAATCGTAAATCCAACAACTCGTCGATACGCCACCCCGAAGAGGCCTCATTATGAAACTCCCTAGTAATATAGTACTTTGATTAACTAATACCACATATAATTCTATATAGCTACATCACCATCTAATCGTTTTAGTGAAATCATATTTATAAAAAAATATTAGATATTAAAATTTTCAACTTTCTGTTGTGAATAGTAATTTTACTGTTCACAACAGCTATAAACCCGTTTTTACGTTTTAATTAGCGTAAAACTCGTAAATGTCGTATTTTATTCGTTATAGTTCCGTTTTTAGCGATTCTTTCGAGTACGATCTCGTATTTAAAAGTTATATCATATATTTGATGTTTTAAAAATATAACTTTCTGTAATGAATAGTAATTTTTATAAAAATAGTTTTATAAACCCGGTATTAACGTAAATCGTATTTTTATCGTATCTTTTTCGTTATAAATCGGTTTTTCAAGTTTCTTATCATTTTGGAATCGTCATGAGGCGTATTATTTTTATAAAAAGTCAAAACCTACTGTATAAGTGTCGAATTTAAACAGCCCTTTATTATCCAAGAGTATACTTTCTTTAAACACTTTAAAAACCCTAATTTATACATAATCATGTTTATACTTAAACAACATGTTAACATACTTATAGATCCATTATTCCATGATATATACAACAACATGACATAAGAAAAAGTGTATAATTTCATAACCATAGGTAAAAACTCTTTTTACATATTCAAAGGTTCTAAATGGTGATTTAGCTATAAAGAACATGTAAACACATAAAATCATGAAATGAAAAGTATAAAGGTATTTAGATAACCTTAGGAAGGATGAATGATGAAGAACAAATGATCTAAACCCTTGTTTTGGATATCAAACCCGAGATTATAACACTAGAAAAACCCTTAATCCTTTGAAACCCGAATCTTGCACAAACTTTCTTAAATCTTCGAAACGAGAAATCAACCCTCCGATCTTTCTTAGAACACCTTAGAATAGATGTAAGAACACTTGTATTTGATCTAGAAAATCAAAGTATGGATGTGTTATGGAGATGGTTTTGAGCCGTGATATATGATGAGAGAAATGAGAGTAATGTGTGAAAAATTTGTTAAGAAATATATGTTATGATTTATGTTTTCTAGTTTAGGCTTTATATAGGGCTTAACTAAGGTTAAGGAACTCTAGTTAAGTTAACTAGGGTTAAGTTAAAGGAAAATATCTAAAAGATATTTTTGATAAATATCTAAAAGATATTTTTGATAAATATCTAAAAAATATCTAGGGTTATTTAGGGCATATTTAGTGATTTGTGATTTCTATACAAGAGGTATATATGATATATTTAGTAACTTTTATGTATTGGGTATAAATGTGGGTATTTGTTGAAGCGTAGAAAAGTTTTTGTGGTTCCGGGAGTGCCTAAACGCAATTTATCGCGAAACGTATACACTTTACGTATCCGATAAAAAATAAACAAAGTTAATAATTACCTCAAAAATTAATTATAAACCCTTGCTTGATGTAAAACATTCCTACTGTTTGATGTCCGTTTACGCTAAACGATAATTTTTAACTTACGCGATTTAACTATTAAAAATAAAAGTAAACGCGTACGAGGAAGAAAAATAAATAATTAGTAAAATAGATAACGTCGTAAAAGACCTGAAAATACGGAATGTTACAGTCCTTCCCCGTTAAATGAGCCTTGTCCTCAAGGCTCAAGTTGCGACATTTGACGAAGGTACGGGTTCGGAGAAAAGATTCGGATATCTCTTTCGGAATTGGTCTTCACGTTCCCAAGTATACTCAGCTCCTTGCCGAGAGTTCCAACGAACTTTGACCAATGGGATTCTTCTTCGTTTTAGCTTCTTCACATCCCGCTCTACGATCTCAATAGGCTCTTCGACAAATCGCAGATTTTCATCGATCTCGATCTCATCCAAAGGTACTTGAACATCTGGCTCAGCTAAACATTTCTTGAGGTTTGACACATGAAACGTGTCGTGGACACAGCTTAGCTCCTGGGGTAACTTCAGTCGATAAGCCACTGGTCCAACACACTCCACGATTTCAAATGGTCCCACATATCGTGGTGCTAGCTTTCCTTTCTTACCAAATCGTACCACTCCCTTCCATGGAGATACCTTCAGTAATACTCGGTCTCCAACTTGGAATTCAAGAGGTTTACGCCTCTTATCAGCATAGCTCTTCTGGCGACTCCTAGCCGTCTTTAATCTTTCCTTGATTTGAACAATCTTTTCAGTCGTTTCTTGCACAATCTCTGGTCCAATAAGCTGACTTTCTCCAACTTCAGTCCATATCACGGGGGATCTACATTTTCGCGCCTCTAATAACAAGCCCTAATGGTGCCACCTTAATGCGTTGTGTGGAACTGTTAAAAAATGAAAAACTCAATCAATGGAAGATGAAGTATCCCAACTGCCACCACAATCCATAACACAGTCGAAGCATAGCCTCCAGCGTTTGAATAGTAACGCTCCACTCTGACCGCGGTCTGAGGGTGGTAATGCCGTACTCATAGTCTAGTCTTGTGCCCACACGCTTCCTGAAAAGCTTGCCCATAGTGTGACGGAATCGACCATCACGTCTGAAAATGATGATACCGGCACACCATGTCTCGCTACAATCTCATTGGATTAAATCTTTGCTAATTTCTCCGTCTTGTAGTCTTCACAAATAGGTAAGAAGTGAGCCCGACTTGGTCAATCTATCAACAACTACCCAAATCGTATCATGCCCACTGCTACTTTTAGGCAACTTTATGATAAAGTCCATTGTTATCTTTTCCCATTTCCACTCAGGAATTTCTGGTTGTTGAAGAAATCCTGAGGGTTTCTGATGTTCGGCTTTAATCTTAGAGCACGTAAGACATCTGCTAACGTACTCAGCAATGTCTCTCTTCATACCAGGCCACCAATACAAGTCTCTCAGATCATAGTACAATCCTTATCCGCACCCGGATGTACTAAATATCTAGAAAGTATGAGCTACATGCCCTGAGATCAATTTTCCTTATACCACCAATTGATATGGAATCCAGATCACACGATACAAAGAAGTAAATGTCACCATCAACTCGTTGCTCAAATGTGTTTCTAATCCTCTTAGCATCAGATTGGGGCTATAAGATCCTGGAAGCCCGCGCTGTGCTTCCAAAATCTTAGTCTTAAGTCCAGAATGAATAGTAATACTCATAGCACGTACTCGTCTTGGCTTGAGTCTTTCTTTCCTGCTCAAGGCATCTGCCACCACGTTCGCCTTGCCCGGGTGGTATTTGATCTCATACTCATAGTCACTGAGTAGCTCATCCACCGCCTTGGCGCATATTTAAATCCTTCTGGTCAAAAATCTGTACTGGAGGACTCTGGTGGTCATGTAGATAACACTTTCGTTCCCATAAAAGTAAGGTCTCCAGTTTTTTAAGAGCGAATACCACTCGGCACCCAATACCAGGTCGTGGGTGGAGAGATAATTATTCTCATGCTTCTTCAACTGTCTTGACGCATATGCTATCACCTTGCCCCGCTGCATCAGCACGCACCCAAAACCTTGTTTTGATGCATCACAATAGACCACAAAGTCATCGGGTCCATCGGGGAGTGCTAACACAGGAGCATTGCAGAGTTTCTCCTTCAGAATTTGGAAAGATTCATCTTGCTTATCGCCCCACACATACGTCTTATTCTTTTGAGTCAACAGGGTGAGGGGCTTTGCGATCTTGGAGAAATTCTCAATAAACCTTCGGTAGTAACCCGCCAATCCTAGAAATGAACGGATTTCAGTTGACGATTCAGGGGTCTTCCAGTTCTTGACCGACTCAACCTTGCTAGGATCCACGTGGATACCGTCACGGTTGACCACATGTCCTAGGAACTGTACTTCTTGTAACCAAAATTCGCACTTTGAAAATTTGGCGTACAACTTCTCCTTCTTGAGTAAGTCCAAAATCGTCTTCAGGTGAGCTTCATGCTCTTCTTCTGACTTTGAGTAGATTAAAATGTCGTCAATGAACACAATTACGAATTTGTCCAAATACGGCTTGCAGACGCGGTTCATTAAGTCCATAAATATTGCTGGCGCGTTTGTCAGTCCAAATGGCATGACTGTGAACTCAAAGGTCCGATATCGATTCTAAAACGCGGATGCTTTGTTATATCTCTCCTCGACTCTCAACTGATGATATCCTTGAGCGAAGATCTATCTTTGAGAATCAACATGCACCTTGTAATGGGTCAAACAAGTCAGCAATTCTGGGGAGAGGTAACGTTCTTCTATAGTCAACTTGTTTTTAGTTCCTGTAAGTCAATACACATTCTCATCGAACCGTCTTTCTTCTTGACAAAGAGCACGGGTGCTCCCCATGGTGAGTGACTTGGTCGAATAAAACCCTTCTCTTGAAGTTCTTTAAGCTGGTTTGACAATTCTAACATTTCTGAAGGGGCTAACCGGTATGGAGATCTAACAACTGGCGATGCGCCTGGAATCAGATCAATGCGAAATTCTATCTCTCGCTCAAGAGGTAAACCTAACAGATCGTCTGGAAATACCTCAGGGAAGTCTCGGACAACACGTATGTCATCAAGCTTTTTCTCATCAGCCTTGATACATGCAAGTGAACGAAGATCCTTTTCCGGCCTCTCGCCTTGAACTTCAAGAATCTTGCCATTCGGAAGAGGAATACGGACAATCTTCTCATAACAATCGATGAGAGCTCGGTGGTATGCCAACCAATCCATTCCAATGATAACATCAAAGCTTCCTAGCCGGGTTGGCAACAAGTCTATTTTGAACACGTGATTTAACAAGACTAAGGTGCAACTACGTAAAATGGTATTGGTGCTAACAACTTTTCCGTCTGCTAACTCTACTTCGTAGCTAGTGTTTAGAGTGGCAGGGGCAATGTTAATAAAATGCGTAAACGCAGAAGATACAAAACTCTTCTCAGCACCCGAATCAAAGAGAATACAAGCGTAGTGATCATTAAGAAGAAACGTACCCGTGACCACATTCGGATTCTGCTGTGGATTTTCAACCACCACGTAAGCTCTCCCACGAGCTCCATCATTTTGCTGGTTCCCTGCTTTCGGACATTTATCTTTGAAATGTCCTTTCTCTCCACACCCGAAACATATCACATTTTGCAGGGAGTCATTACCTGCACCCTGAAGCCTAACTCTACAATCCTTCTCCAGGTGACCAAATCTTTGGCATCTCCGACACTTTTGAGGACACGGTCCATGATGATGTAAGTTGCACCGATTACATTTTGGTAAATTTCCAGCATAAATCTTTCCTCCAGCCGGGGCTGCAGCATATGCCCTGACATCTTCCTGTCTCCTGTTTTGTTGCTGGTGATGATTGTTGTTTCGGTTGCGGTTATTGTTGCTGTTGTGGTTATTGTTGCTGTTATGGTTGTTGTTGTAGTTATGGTTATTGTTATTGTTGTTTCTCTGGTTGTCTTCCCACTTCCTTTTATTGCTTTCCCCGATTCTTGCAGCCCTACCCTAACTCCTTGCGCGAACTAGTTCACGCCCATGTTGATTGCCTCATCAAGGTCGCAGGCTTTTTGAAGAAGTGATGTTTCCTTTGATTCTTTCAGGAAACCCACGAATATACCTTTCCAATCCCCCTTTCCCCCCTTCTTTTCAGTAGGCACCAATTCATGACACATCAAGGCCAGTTCGTGGAAACGATTGTTGTAAGCTTCAATATCATCTCCTTTCAGAGTCAGAGTCCAAAGCTCTTGTTCCATCCTTTGGATTTCAGTTGCTGGGCAGTATTCAGTGGTCATCATAGCTTTCACGTTGCTCCAGGGGATCTGATTAGCATTAGCAAGTCCTAAAGTCTGAACATTTCCGTTCCACCAGGTCAGAGCACGACCCTCGAACGTGCACATGGCAAACTTTACTTTGTCATCTTCAGCACATTTGCAAATTTCAAACACTTGCTCCATCTTTTCGAACCAACGTTTCAGTCCGACTACACCTTCAGTCCCCTTGAAAGAGTGAGGCTTGCCATTCATAAATGTCTTATACGAACATCCATGCATCTCTGGTACAACAGTTCCTCCGGTATTTGCTGATCCGGATCCACCAGTATTGTTTGAGTCAGCTCTAGTCTTTTCGTATTTTTCAATGGCTTTGGCCACACGCTTTTCCACTATCTTCCTAACAGATTTCTTCTTAAATCTCCTGGGCGGCATGATTCTGGCAACACAAGTACACAATTCGTTGAGAATTTGTAAAGGTATGCAGAGTTATGGCACATGGTAAATAATGGAGAATGATATAAATAATCATAAATTAATCAGGATAGTCGATATTTATATAATTGATCGATAGAAATAGATATTGATATGTCAAAAGATAAACGTAAGAGATCGAATTTAAACCAAGTATTATATATATAAGATTACATATATAATGCAATAATGACAATAAAAAAAAGTAAGTAAGGATCAGGGAATACGCGCGCGTGGATATCGGATAGCGATGAAGGATTCTGTATTTAAAAATGAAAGAAAAGAAAACCTTTAAACTTTGTGGTTATAGACTAGGTTTTGAAAATGACCCAGTTCCCTATAACCTTGGCTCTGGTACCATCTGTAACACCCCCAAAATCAGGTAGCAGCGGAATGGTAACAATGGGGTGCTACTTCAAAGTACAACAATCAAGATATAGGAAACGACCAAAAATGGACGTTTAAGACAAGATTTCATTTGATGTCATAGCAAAATATCAGAGTTCATACATTAGGTCCCATAAGTTTTAAAAGTCATAAACATTCTTAATTAAACAAAAGCTTCATAATACCAAAAGATGACTTAAGTTTTTAAAGATAATAAAAGTTGCATAAACTTTAGATAAAACACAGAATCCGTCTTCATTGATATCCGCCACGGCTCCCGTCCAATCTTCATACCCTAGGACCTGAAATTACATGCTAAAAGTCAACACAAAGGTTGAGTGAAATCATAGGTTTATCGGTAAAAAGGGTGGACCACAAGATCGAAGTAATAGTAGACTCTGAAACACATTCAGTAGTCCAAAACGTTTATTATTGCACTAAGCTCATGACCCCGAAGCCTTAACTAGATTTGTGCCCCAATCAGAATATAGGATGCTTGCCAACAACCTAACACCTCTCAATGTTAAATGCACCTTGATCAAACTAGTGACCCAAGGAAAGGTGGGGATTGTCAGTCCCGATAGATCTATCCACAACACTCGCGCTTACTACAATAGCAATTAACGGTTCATGATAAATAGGGACTTCACGGCAATAAGGTAACTTAGGCATTAATAATCAGGCAGTAATCTGGATAGCATACACTTTGTAAACACTTTGAAAACACTTAGAAAAACACTTGTGTCCAATAGTAAAACAAGCAATGTAATTCACCCCGTAGATTTTGTAAAACAATCACGTAGTAAAAAGGGGGCTATGAACTCACCTCGAGTGAATGGTAATCAACAAGTATTCACAATAGAAAAATGCGTCACGAAGGAATCCGAAGGCAACCTAATCCAATATAGGTCGTATAAGTACTAAACACTTTGATTATTTATAGGTCGTATAGCTCATCATACTATCGTTCGGGCTATCATAATTAAGAGGTCATGTAGTGAACGTATGAGGAGCTAGGACACTTTAAATCGTAAATCCAACAACTCGTCGATACGCCACCCCGAAGAGGCCTCATTATGAAACTCCCTAGTAATATAGTACTTTGATTAATACCACATATAGGTCTATATAGTTCAATCACCATCTAATTGTTTTGGTAAAATTGTGTTTAATAAGTAAAAACGTTTATAATTACCGTTTTAGTAAAAACTGGCGTAACTTTCGTGTTTTAAGTCCGATTTTGACGTTTCTTATGCCCACGCTTTCGTATTAGGACGAGTTATCATAATTTGATATTTTCCTATTTTTGACCCTCTGGTGAACAGTACTTTTACTGTTCACATCAGTTATAAATTTATTTTTATAGTTTTAGTTATCGTAAAACCCGTAAACGTCGTATTTTATTCGTTATAGCTCCGTTTTTAGCGATTCTTTCGAGCACGTTCTTGTTATTGAAAATTCTATCAATTTATAAGGTTTACAAAAATAATTATTTCTGTCATGAACAGTAACTTTTATAAAAATAGTTTTATAAAAGTATTAATTGTCGTAAACTCGCGAAATTCATAACTCGTTCGTTATTAATTGAAAAATTACGATTCTTATCATTTTGGAATCCTAAAAATATGTATAATTTGTTAAAAATGCCAAACTTGCTGTTTGAATAATTTTTATAAAAAGTTTTTATAAAAATTCTTTTACGACTCCGTTTATTAACGTATAACTTGTTTTTACCGTATCTTTTTCGTTATTAATCCGTTTTTCGAGTTTCTTATCTTTTTGGAATCGTCATGAGATGTAGTATTTTATAAAAATATAAAATGAAGGCTTTATTTTTCGAATTAAAACAGCAACTTTTGAATATTTTTAGAAAAATATGTTTAAAACTAGTTTTTATAACTTTTTAGTTTAACCACTTTGTTACTAGTCCATTATAACACTTATTATCACATGTCTTACATCCTTAGAGTCTCTAGTCCATGATTTATTCAACCACATAACACATGAATAGGTGTACAAAATTATAATCACAAGCAGAAATATATTTTACATGTTTAAAAGTAACCTAATGGTGATTTCACTACATAGAACTTATATACACATAAAATGATAAATGTAAAGACATAAAGGGTTTTAGATAACCTTAGAGTGATGTAATATGATAACCAACACAATCTAAACCCTTGTTTAGATTATAAACCCTAGCTTGCAAGATCTTGAAGCCCTAAACCTTAATCTTCTATTATTCTTGCTTAACACTTGTAAAGGCTTAACCAAACCTTCAAACCATATTAGTAGGTCTTAGATATGTTATAGTAATGCTTGTATAAGTGGTAGAAAAATTTGTATGGTTTGTGTGGGATGGGCTTTTTGAGCCGTGGGTTATTAAGCACCAAAGGGAGAGGATTTGTTGATTTTTCTTAAGTGTTATAAGAGTGTGTATGTTATCACTTGTATGCATGATACATATATATATACAAGGTAGTCAAAGATGGAAATCAAAGACCAAGACTAGTCTTTGGAACACAAATGAGGGTCTTAAGGAAGACTAGTGGTCAAACTACTAGTCTTTGGTCCCTTGGTCCCCTAATGAGAGGGTGATCCTATGGAAATGAGGAAATGTGTCTAGCTAGTGATATCTTGATAGAAAATAAAAGTATACTTGTAAATGTGAAAGTTTAAAGTGCAAGTATTACTTTGATTTATTTGTTGTAAGTTAAAAGTAAAGTATAAGACTTGTAAGTTTTATGTCTTGGCTATTTCCTAGTAAATGGGGCGTCCCATTATATGTATAAGAGTAAATTTTTATAAACTTTGGTCATTAAAATAGTTATTTGTTGAAGCGTAGATTTATTTTTGTGGTTTCGGGAATGCCTAAACTTAATTTATCGCGAAACATAAACGCTTTACGTAACCGATAAAAATAAAACATAATAAGTAAATTGTTACTTTAGTAATAATAATATAATAATTTCTTGACGTAAACTTAAATTCGTTTGGTGTCCGTTTACGTTGATTGTTGATTTTTTTTAGTTTACGCGATTTAACGTAACGATCAAAATTAAAAGTAAACGCGTAGGAGAAGAAAAAAATAAATAGTGAATTAAATAGCGTCGTACATTGATCAAAAATACGAATTGTTACAGTTTTGGTGAGACAACTCACTAGACTTGCAGCCATGACGGATAGTTGTTCCGTGTTTTTGTGCGATTAAAGAGGTGATCACAATTAGTTGCGACAGGTTGTGATGAGTATGAATGGCTTCTAAGAAACCGAGATTGTCCGTGTCTTGGCGGGGGCAACTCATTACGGTTGCAGGCTTGTAGTCATGTCGGGCGTATTCTCTTTCTTAGATTACTAGCGTATCTGAGCCTCATGTACAGTCAATGTGACACTTCTTACACTGGTCTTTGAACTCTTAGTTTCTGCCAGTGAGTTTAGTTTGGTGCAAATAAGTGATGGATGTGTTAAGCAATGTTTTGAAGGTATCATACACAAATTTGTGTTGGGATTTTTTATACTAATAATGTTCAGTATATTAGTTGCACGAAAAGGATATGATGAGTTTATAGCATTTTGGTAAATCAGAGTTGAGGTTAGGCTTTGTTAGAAATTGTAGGTTTTATTGTTTTTTGGGTTAATTAGGGTAATAGTTGTTGATGAATTTTGAAACAATTAGGGGTTTATTATAATTTGGGGAAAACTTTAATTTAGGGTTTTTTATTTTTTAGGTTTCTTGCTTTTGTTTTTTTATGTTGCTTATTTTTAATATTTGGTTTCTAGTTTTGGGCCTGAAATATGTGTTTCTTATGTGTAGGATTGAGTGATATAAGTTGGGATTGTCCGAACCTTGCCGTGTTGGTTTGTTGAGTTTAGTTTGGCATGGCATGTCAGGCTTCTGACTTTGCAGCCATGGCAAGCATAATGGTAATAATGAAATGTTGATAAGTTTGTGGCGTTGATTGAATTACGTAGCGTTTTGTGAATATTATGGTTGTTTAAAGATGTAGTGATGTAGTGACAGTATGCGATATGTTGTTATGCTTATTAGTGAATTTTTATGTGTGTTGTTAAGGTTGTGGTGTTTGATTTAATGACTGTAACAACCCCAAAATCACAACAACGCAGCGGAATACCACTTGGGGTGCTACTTCATAGTTCATACACACAAGTTACAGAAAATGACCTTAAAAGAGACGTTTAATAAAAATGTCACATTCAATTTAATAAAATATCAGAGTTACATAGGTCCTTCTTTTAACAAAAGTTACAAGCGTTCAAACATGACTCAATTGTATAATTAAAGATAAATGGTTATCGAATGTGAAAAAATCGAGTCCTTAATATTTTGATATCCACGCTACTCGAATGCTCCCAATGCTCAGCTAGCAAGATAATAACCTGAGAAAATACATGCAAAAACGTCAACAATAATATTGGTGAATTCATAGGTTCAAGTAAAAGCATTATTGAATTAATTCAAGTAATATTTCAGTAAGAAAAATAGCGTTACAATATTTCAAAGTATTATTTCTAAAATCCAAGGAATGATTTAGTAAATCAAGGAATGTTTAGTAGTGGACCACAAGATTTAAAGAGTATATGGCAATATAATAAATACAAAGCCACACAAAAATGCGTTTACTACTGTCTAAGCTCATGAAACCGATGCACTAACTGAAAACAAGAATATGTACCCAACGTAGGTGCCCCTCCAAGAACACTCGGGCAGTAATGAATATAATATGTACCCATCGTAGGTGTCCCCTCCAAGAACACCCGGGCAGTAATGAATATAATATGTACCCATCGTAGGTGTCCCCTCCAAGAACACCCGGGCAGTAATGAAAACAATATGTACCCATCGTAGGTGTCCCCTCCAAGAACACCCGGGCAGTAATTGAAAGTCATAGGTTAATGGGTACTTAGACAATAATATGATCTGGAATAACATACGATTGAAAAAGCATTTGTGTCCTTTTTAAAACAAGTAGTGTGTTCAAAACTCTCAGTTTTGTAAATAGATATTCAATGATCTCCAAACATGTAGTAAGCAAATCAAGCTTAAATAAATTCATGAGTAAACAACCATGTATCACATATGTTTTAGAAGTCATAAAGTAAGCAAGTAAAAGCTTTAGTAAAAGTAATCATGTAACGCTTATGTAGTAGAAATCAATGAGTTTACTTGGTAAAACGAGCATGTATTCTCACCCCGAAAACAGTTTATGTAAACCATTAAAAGAGAAAAAGATGGGGCTATGAACTCACCGTGAATAGAAGTAGTGCCAATCAAGAAAGCACGAAAAGATGGAACGTCAGAAATCAACCGCGACCTATTAATAATAATAATATATTATTAATATTCGAATGATATAAAATATGCAACTTATTGTAATTATAGGTGGCGGCCTTGGAGGCTAGCCGTGATAGCTATTGTTTGTATGAAAACTCGTACTAATGGCAAATGGTTAACCCAACCCTTTCCAAAGTCGATAGCACAGGCACGCAACATATCCTCGAGAGTTTGAATGGTCCTCTCGCTTTGCCCGTCGGTTTGTGGATGGTACGCAGTACTCATATCCAAGTTTGTACCCAAAGCACTCTGAAGTGACCTCCAGAAATTTGATGCGAACCTCGGGTCACGATCACAAATGATTGAGACGGGTATCCCATGCCTCGTGACCACTTCCTTTAAGAACAATCTTGCAATTTTAGTCCAAAGGATCGGTCTCTCTCATACGTGTGAAGATCGCAGACTTAAGTGATCGGTCAACGATCACCCAAATTGTGTCATAACCTTGAGTACGTAATAGGAAGCTTCGTGAACGAAGTCCATGGTGATGTTATCCCACTTCCATCGGGGGTATCTTGTTGTACCAATAATCCTGATGGCCTTTGATGTTCGGCCTTGACCTTAGCACAGGTCAAACATTTGTTAACATAAGTGGCTATGTCGGCTTTCATGTTGGGCCACCAGTATAACTTCTTCATGTCTTGGTACATTTTGTCGGAACCCGGATGAATAGAGTACTTTGATTTATAGAGGATTCGTGCATGATCACAGTTCGCAAATCGCCATAACAAGGTAACCAACTCCTGCCATTGAGGCACAGGGTTCCATCCGCACGTGGTTCCAACTTTTGTTCTCTAATAGCTTCTGGAAATTTAGCATTTTCAACCAACATTCCCCCAACGTCTTCACTCTTAATGTTCTCGCTCCCCTCTACTCGTTTTCCGCGCTTCGTTCTGAGCATTTAAGAAAGATCTGTTTGGGAATCCAATACTAAAAGTCATAACCACGGCTCAAACTCTTTAGCGTGGTTCCGTTCCTTTCCTACCTGAAAGCGACAGCAACAACATTTGCTTTTCCCCGGGTGATACGAATATCGCAATCGAATCACTTAACAACTCCAACCAATCGTCGTTGCCATCAGTTCAGCTCTTTTTGATCTAAAATGAGTTGGCATAAACTCTTGTGGTCGGTGAACACTGTACACTTGGTTCCGTATAAATAATGTCTCCAGATCTTGAGAGCAAATACCACTGCACCAAGTTCTAAATCATGAGTTGTGTAGTTTTTCTCATGAATCTTCAACTGTCGTGATGCATAAGAAATCACTTTTTCTCTCTGCATTAATACAGCGCCCAAACCCTTCTTCGAAGCGTCGCAGTATGCGATGAAATCTTCGCTTCCTTCAGGTAATGCAAGGATTGGTGCACTGCACAACTTTTGCTTTAACAGTTGAAAAGCTGCTTCTTGTTTATCGCCCCATTCAAACTTAATCTTCTTCTGGGTGAGCTTGGTCATTGGTTTTGCGATCTTTGAAAACCCTTCAATGAACCTTCGATAGTATCCAGCAAGACCCAAAAACTGACGAATCTCCGTTGGTGACTTAGGAGATGTCCAATCCTTAATGGATTCAATCTTGGCTGGATCCACATGAATTCCTTCACTATCGATCACATGTCCTAAGAACTGTACCTTAGGAATCCAAAATTCACATTTGGAAAAACTTGGCATACAACACTTCCTTCTTAAGCAAATATCCAAGATCTGCTTGAGGTGTCTTCGTGTTCTTCTTATTCTTCGAATATATCAGAATATGTACATCAATAAAGACAATCAACAATTTATCCAGTATGTTCTGCAAACCCGATTCATAAGGTCCATGAATACGGCAGGTGCGTTTGTCAAACCAAATGGCATAACTTGAAATTCGTAATGCCCATATCGAGTTCTGAAGGCAGTCTTCGGAATGTCTTCTTCTCGAACCCTTAATTGGTGATATCCTGACCTTAAGTCAATCTTCGAGTAGACACTCGACCCTTGGAGCTGATCAAATAGGTCATCAATTCTTGGGAGCGGATAACGGTTCTTTACCGTTAATTTATTCAGTTCCCGGTAATCAATGCACATCCGGAATGAACCGTCCTTCTTCTTGACAAACAAGACCGGAGCTCCCCAGGGTGAGGAACTAGGCCTTATAAAACCTTTGTCGGATAGCTCCTTTAATTGCTCAGATAACTCTTTCATCTCGGAAGGCGCCAATCGATAAGGTGCCCGTGCTACCGGTGCAGCACCAGGTACCAAATCAATTTGGAATTCCACTTGTCGAGTCGGAGGAAGACCCGACAAGTCTTCAGGAAATACTTCAGGAAAGTTTTGAACTATGGGTACGTCCTCAAGTCGCTTCTCCTCCGACTTGTCTTCAATCTCTTTTGTGGTGACATGTGCTAGAAAGATAGGAAAACCTTTCTCTATGTACTTCTGCGTTTTAGTGCAAGAAATGATGTTTAATCGTGTCACATTTCCCTGGGTACTTCCATCACCGTGTATGATTAGGGATTTATTTTTCCAGGGAATGCGAACAACCTTTTCGGCACATGCAATGACCGCTTGGTGCTTCGCCAACCAATCCATACCGATTATAGCATCGAAACTACCAAGTTCTACCGGCATTAAGTTTAAATAGTTGAATTGGTTGGTTTAGAGTTTAATGTGCAACCTTTTAAGTATAGTTGTTTAACCCGATTATCCTCTCCGACGGCTAGTTCAACAATCATAATATGATCTAAAGGGTAGAATGGTGTGATGTCAATTTGGAGCTAAATGCATAGACACAAAACTTCGATCGGACAACCGTACAAACAAGATATAAGCATAACGATTGTTTAGAGGAACGTACCCCGCAACGACATTGTCCGGGATTGCCCCGCATTTCCAACCACAACACCTTCGCTGAGCCCTATCATTCCCACTTGATTACCACTGTTGCCTTTTGATTGTTCATCAGCTTGGACATTCCTTTTTGAAGTGCCCCTGACTCCATCACTCAAAACAAGATAGGTATTCTGACTCCGTTCCGGTGCCCTTCTGGTTGTTATTGTTGTTGACTTTCCCGTACCCGATCTAACAGTCACGGAGCGATTTGACCATATTTGTTACATTTATTTGCACTTTGGAGCACACGGGACCGTCAGGTGGTAATGCAATTTTGAGCATGGGGGATCAGATCCCCCATATGGTTTCTTATCACCTGATCCAGCAGTGTATGCCCTCCCGGTGTTCTGCCTCTTGTTTGGCTGCTGTTGTTGATTCTGATTGCTTCGGGAAGTGTTTTCAGACTTCCTCTTGTTTTCAGCTTGTCTTTCCGCCATGGTACTGACTCTCTTGTCCATCAACTCTGTGGCCATTTCGATAGCCTCTTGCATTGTCTTTGGCTTTGAAGCCACGATGTTTCCATGGATCATGTCGGGCAATCCCCCTGACAAAACCTAGTCAATTTTAAATCCCCTCCGTCAGGAAAATTCTAACACACAGTAGTGCTTTATCTTGAAAACGTTGTTGTACTTGACCACCATCAGTACCATACCTTCAAGTTCCACAACCAGCTTCTAGCTTCTACTTCTTCATTTCATTTCGTGGGCAATACTTATCAGTCATCTTTTTCTTCAGATTCACCCAAGTCATTGAATAAGCAACATCATGAGTAACAGTCATAACATGGGTATTCCACCATGTCAAGGCTCCTGCTAACAGAGTACAGGTAGCAAATTTGATCTGATTTTCCGCCGAGCAATTGCTTATTCGAAAGACAGTCTCCATTCTTTCAAACCATTGGGTTAACTCAACCACTCCCCTCGTGCCCTTGAAATACAGAGTTTGCATTTCCCATGAATATCCTCGTAAGTGCACACGTCGAGTAACGCGTTCTAGATCCCCTGACACCCGTTCCCGAAGAATGGCTATCAGATGCCATTCCTGAGTTGCGTCAACGTGCGGCCAAGCGGGCACAGACCTCCCAAAAAAAAGGTATTTCGCTCAACCTTTTGAGCGAAATGTGTTTAATTCGAGCGACATTTGCTTGGGGAAGAGAAGTTGATTCGACGGTTTGAATGACTAAACATGCAGGTTTTTTAATATATTCACATGTCGCTCGAATTTTGTTTGTATCACCGAATTTATCATTGTTAGTGTTAAGAAAAAAAGTGCTTCTGTTGGTGGTGCCCGAAAAAAAAAAGTGGTAGTGGTGGAGGTGGTGTTGTGTTGCTGGTTGTGTAGTGCTTCTGGTGGTGGTGCTCCTGTTGTGGTGGTGTTGTGGTGGGGCTGTGGTGGTGCTGTGGTGGTGGTGTGGTGCTGCTGTTGTGGTTGTTATTTGGTAGTGGTGTTGTGTTGTTGAATATGGAGAATTACGAGGTTAGTGTTTTATTGTTAGTTTTTTTTTGTATTATTACATTATCATTGTTAGTGTTTTATTGTTATATATATGTGTAGTAATATATACTATTATGTTTGTTTAGGATGATCCCGTGAGTTTGACGTGTAGAAGTAAGCTAACGTTGATTAAAGAGATTAGAAAAAAATTTAGGAACACTTTTAGGGAAGAATTATTTAGGAAAACGTGTTTTGGTTGGTTGTTAGATTTAGATGATTCTCAAGAGAATTGTGTATTAATACATTTTATGAGTTGTCGGCAAGTTGAGAGGTCACCTGAAGACACAGTTGTCGTTCCTCTTACTTACCATGTAAATGGTCATTACATAGAATTTGGGCGGGAGGAGTTTTGCCTCATAACGGGGTTAAGGTTTGGTCCGGAATTTAGTGATCGCTATGAAGTGGGGCCTATTCCATTTAGGAGACTAGTGTTTGACTCAGATAAAGATGGTGGGCATGTAAATGGTCAAATGTTGTTAGATATTATTAATGGTGAAGAGTTTGATAACCTGCATGACGAGGTTGCTGTTGCTGTTTGTCAGTTAGCTGTTTTGCATTTTGTATTATTAGGTCGTCAGCTAGCACATAATATCCCAGATTGGTGGTTGAGGTTAATAGATGATAAAAATGGAACTTGGGAAATTTATCCTTGGGGTACGTTGGTTTGGGCTCAATTGTACGACCAGTTAGAAAATGCGAACGTAGTACGTGCGGAAAAATTGTATGCGGCCCAAAATCGTCCTATTCCTCGTGCTGCTAAGTATACATTGTCGGGCTTTACATGGGCCTTTAAGGTATGTCGTTTTTTAATTTGTAATTTTTATGTGTATGTATATTGTTAACGAATGTAAAGAAATTATTTTTTTAGACGTGGATATTGGAAGCGTATAACGTACCGGCCCTTAGATATTATGCACATCAACAATGTTATCCAAGATCAGTTGCGTGGTCTAGAGTTACGACATTCCAACGAAAATTTCTTCGTAATTTTTTTGATGTGAGTTTCATTTAATTATGCAGTTTATTTTTGGATCTACCATTTTAATGTTTATTGGATTAGGTTTGTTAATGTTTAGTTATTGTCCTTTTTATATTTAAGGGAGCTCGACCTAATAGAAGATTGAGACCAGATGCCTTTGAGGCTAGAGCAGAGTGGTGGGTTCGTAGTCGAGAATTTTTTGATGGTCGTATTCATGAAGCACCACCGATACCGACGCTTGTAAAACTACCACGTCCTATGTTTCTCAATAGTTCTAGTTGTTTGTATTTTTTTAAATAATCCTTATTTCTCAATACTTCCAGTGGTTTCCCCATGTGATCTCTGCACTAACTTACTGACATTGACAAGAAAACTTATTGACAATGTCGTTTATCACTTAAAAATTTAAGCGATATCTGACATGATTTGACAAGTCATTTGGGTTTTTCAGACATTTATATGACAAAGACATGATAACAACCACCACCTATACATTTTCCATAATATCAACTAGCATAGCATTCATAATCCACTATACTCTCACACACACAACTTCTATAATCATCAAAACCTATGGCCTATTCTGCAAATTCAGTGCGTCAAACACTTCTTAAAAAACTGGAAATAGAACTACAAGCTGAAGTCACACTTGCGAATAAGTTGTCGTGCGAATTGACTCGTGTTGCTGAGCAAATGCGTATTCGTGAAATCCATACGGCGATGTTGCATGCTATGCCATTAACGAGTCTTAATACCTACGGTTTACATGCTTTGCTAATGACCCATGAGTCAGATATACGTATCACACACAACTTGAGGACAACAAGAGACGAATTGTTGAGAAGCATTGCTGAAAAGCAAAAATTCATCGACAATTATAGGGCAATATAGAATCTAAAATCATGTAGCTTCAAACAGTACTATGCAAACCATGTTTGTAGTTGTTTGTTGTCTTTTTTATGTTTTCATTTCCTAGGAATAAGGTTGGACGTCTACAAAGTAACTTGTTGTTTTCTTATTTGAATTATGCATTGAATTGAATGAATAATGTCAATTTAGTAATCAATGGAAATTTTGTTTATGGCCGTAACTTTTTTTTAAAAATTATGACTCAATTCAACTATTTTTTACTGCAGCTGATAAGACTAGACAATGACAAATTTGTTTATCGCTTAACCATTTAAGCGAGTTCTGACATGATTTGACAAGTCAATTGCTTTTTAATGCAATGATAAGACTAATCAATGACATGGTTGTTTATCTCTCAAAATTTAACACACTCTATGACATGATGTGACAATTCAACTCCATAAATATCAGCTTATATATAGACATAAATCAGGGTCTCTTTGTTTCATAACAAAAATTTGCCTTATTTTCTCATTTTCTACTATGGCTAATAACCCGAATGACGTTAGATTAACTGTCCTCATGAAACTACAAAAAGCAATTGATGAAGAAGCTATTTTGGAGGAACAAATTGATAATGTTACTCTTATGTTGTAATGATTCTAATTGATAATGTTACTTTTATGTTTTTAATTAGAAATTTTCAAAGTATAAAAATTGAATTCATTTAAATTTAGCAAACAAAAAAAAAACAAAAATAACAAAAAACACACGAGTGCCACACTTTGAAACATCATATCGTATTCATAATAACTTTATTTTCAACCATTTTTTGTTCATTACGTAGCGGCCATCAAAGACAACACAATTCACGAAAAAAAAACATTTATATAAAACATATACAGTTAATAAAACATTCACGAACATTACACATATTCACTTTCAAAACCTTAACCCTAACCAACCAAAACCTTAACCCTAAAAAAAACAATTATATACGAAACCCTAACCCAAAACCTTAACCCTAAAAAAATGTCAACTTAAAAAAACAACCCGGCTGTCTCAATTTTTTTGAGCGATATATGAGAATTAGGGCCCACCGAATAGTACATGTCGCTCGAATTTAACACATTCCGCTCAAAAGGTTGAGCGAAATACCTTTTTTTTTAATTCATACCAGCCCGACACTTGTAATTTCGCTCAAAATGTTAAATACCACTCGAATATTTGAGCGACATGTGTGTCCTATTTGGTAATTCCATTTTTTTTGTCCTCTGCGTGAAAACAACTTCAAAATATGTCCGGTTTGGTAATTTTCGCTTAATAAAAATATAACAAATGAAAACACTAGTATTAGAAATGAAATTAAACTTGACAGATTTAAGTATTTAACTTTAACTTACAATTACAATCGTCAAATACAAATAACTGATTGGATTTTTGTCTAGTAAATTGCTAAAGTTTTATCAATGGAGATTCAATATAATACTGACTTACTTGTATAAATACGTTTTTTTTTGTTGAAAATGATGAAGTTGTATTAATTATCAAATGATTACATCAAATATAAGAAAGCAATAGACAAGCCTATTCATTTATACAATGCCTAATACAGAATCTAAAACTTCCTCAAAATATAACAGACATATACTATCTCTGATAGCAACAATCACTATCTCAGATACTATAGTGTGACATCCTCTGATAGAATCCCATTCAACCAGAAGAAGATAGATCATCAATCAAAACTGATCATGTTCACCATTTCAATCATTAAAAAACCATGTCTTCATGCCTACATTTCCTATATCAAGCCAAACTAAAGTCATTCAACCTGCAACCACAATGACAGAAGCGGACTTAACATAGGCATCAACATGCAAGACATAGCACCTTTCACAATGAATTGAGGGGCTCTTCAAAAACTAGCTACATTTCCTGTAACAATTACTCCAAGAATCAACATAGCAGCACACCTCACTAGATGATCGAAGAAGTAAAATGAAACAGGCATCACTAGCTTTGAAACACACACCCTCAACCATAACCAACCTTACCTCCTTTAGCAATGCATTGCTTGGACCAAGAAGTGTCATCTTTCACCACTCTCTATTCCAGGCATCATGCATTACTCACCCAAACCATTTACCCTTCACAATATGAGGACCTACCTTATGGTACATTTAACTAGTTAAAACATCCATATGACCCACAATAGGAAGCCAGTCTCTCCCAAGGCCAAACTGGCTAACCAATAGGGATCAGAGGACATCTTACCCAAGAAAACTCCAAATTATAAGGACCTACCATATTGTAATGGTTTGCAAATTGGATCTCTTGGAGTAATTATTGATGTAGAGAGAAAACAAATAAGCTCAATCTTTAATCAGCAATAGTAATCCTTCCATTGCAGATCCCATTTCCTAGCAATGACAGAAGCTCTTAAGGATTTATTAACTCTTACTGACATCAATTTACTTCTCACACTCTCATATATTGCTTTTATAATCACTTCTTCATTTCTGCTCTCTCCTCTGAACAATCTACAGTTCCTTTCTTGCCAGATGATGTAAACAGTAGCAGCAAGAACCATCTTATTAATAACATTTCCAATGTTTCTATTTCCATTTTTGCTAGCCAGAACATCTACCACATCAAGTAATTTTAGCTGAACATCCATCTTATATGTAAATTTAAGCATCTCACGCCAAATCTTCTTGGTCACATCACACTGGAAGAACAAATGGTGCATAGAATCACCACATTGCTTACAGAAACCACACTTTAGATCACCACCCTGCTGCCACTTATCAATTTTATCTTGAGTTAACAACTTGTCCTGCACAGCCATCCATAAGATAAAAGCATGTCTTAGGATCATTTGGTTAAACCAAACAACATGACTCCAATTGACTATAGGCCAGTTAAACCTTAAGTCTTCCCAAGCCTGCTTTGTGACAAATTTTAACTTCTTCCCATCATTTATGATCCATAGAACTTTGTCATCTCTATCAGTTAAGTTGACAGTCCTATCTAAGTTGCCAATAATTGGATATTTCTCCTTTCACCCATCAGGACATTCTCATTGACCATTTTTAATCATATCAGCAACCTTAGCATCATCATCTAGTCTTGCATCATACATATCTTCTCTAGAAATAACAATGCTCAGAGGCCCATCAGTACACCATTTATCATACCACACTGATATTTTCCTTCCATTACCAATTTCATACCAAACATGATTTCTAACTTCATCTCTAATTCTCATCATATTTTTCAATCCCCAGCTATCACTTTTATCAACATTAATATTCCACACATTCTTTTCTTTTAATTTTACAATATTGACCCATTTTGCCCACAAGGAGTTCTGATCCTCAATAATCTTCTAAAACTGTCTGATCAATAAAACTTCATTCCATCTTTTAAGAGACTTTATTCCTAGCCCACCTTGCTCTTTTGGTCTACAAACCATTTTCAAAGCAACTCTAGCTTTTCCTTTGGCAGAATCACCAGCATTCCATAGAAATTTTTTGAAAAGCTTTTCCAAATCATTTATGACAGTGATAGGAAGCAAATAAACAGAAGCCCAGTAAATTTGCATTAAGGATAACACAGAAGCAATAAGCTGGATTATTCCAGCATAGGACAAATTTTTGTTTCTCCAATTATTAATTCTTTCTTCTACTTTGTCTATATGAACTTGACAATCCCCAACTCCCAACTTCTTTGCTAGTAAAGGAACACCAAGATATCTAAATGGCAACCTTCCACATTTAAAAGGAAGAACTTGGAGAAGATCAAATTTATCTCTTTTGTTGATAGAAATAATGCCTAAAAACGTTATTAATATTTTTCGACCTCTCTACGTTTTGATAATCACAAAATGTAAAAATGATCAATGTAAAATTAAAACATAAACAAGTAATTAGTAGTAAATTTTCATTTCGAAAATTAAATCACTTAAAAGTATGAATAAATAAATGCTTAATGCATTGTATGATCAAATGAATTTTTATTCAACCTCACTTTTTTATAAAATATTACAAACATTTTTATAACTTTTACAAAACATTTTCTACATTTAAAAGAAATGTTTTATTCAAAATAAATACTTTGAATTCAAATTTTCTATCTAAAAACGGCTAGAAATGTTCCAGAAAACACCTCCCCTGGAAAAGACAAAAAAAGAGCGACCCAGCCTGGGCGGTCCCCTTAATTATAAGGGCGGTCTCTTTAATTATAAGGGGCTCGGCACATGAATTAAGGGGGCCGACCAGACAAAAGGCTCCCCAGTTTACCTATAAATATTGGACTGTTCCCCATTGATTTTCTCACCTTTTGCACTCATTCTTTTCTGTCTAAAATCAGTCCACGCATCTCCTACAATCCTTTGATCATTTAATCTTAAGCTTTTGTTTCCAAGTGATTCAAGCTTAATTCCTTAAGTGCAAGAGAAGAATACTTCTTATCATCAAGTCAAGAAGTGTTATAGTTTAGTTGGTGTTGTTGTGAAGTTGTGTTATATCTTGTAAATCATTTGTGTATATTGTAAAGGTGTGTATTGTAGTTGTGTGTAATAGGTAGATTGTGGTGATCATTGTAAGTATAGTTAGATCGTGGTGATCTTAGTAAGTAGTGTTAGATTGGTGTAATCGTAGTAGTGTCTAGGTGTAGTGAAATTATGAAGCGTAGTGAAGTTGTGAAGCGTAGTGAAGTTGTGAAGTAAAGTGAAGAGAAGTTGTGAAGTAAAGTGAAGTAGTGAATTGTCGTGAAGTAGTGGGGTTAGTGTTTTAGTCCTCAAAATACAAAAGTTGTGATAGATTGGTTCTAGCTAGGATTAGAACTCGACATTTGGCTTAGTGTCGGAAATTGGTGTAAGCTTAGTTGTGTACGGTTTTCTCTGTGAAGAGAACTCTCGAGTTTGGTGCTCGGGGAGTGGAGTATGGCGAAGAGGTGCTTCGTTACCGAACCACTATAAATCCTTGTGTTGTGGTTTGATCTTTCTAACTCTTATCTCTTGTCTTTCATATCATTTATTTACTTATTTGTATTGTTCATATTGTGCACATATTGAGATCACATAAAGTCGAATCTAAGTTTTTATAAACAAACTATACATCAAATTAAAAAGCGGTAAACTATTCAACCCCCTTTTAGTTTTCCACATCTTTCCTTAATACATCCAAAGAGGATGAGACTTTTCCCGAGATTAGGGACAAGACCAGAAACATGACTAAATTCTTCCAAGTGACTTATGCATATACTCACATACTATATAATTTTTTTTAATAGTTAATCGGAATCTATTGAAGTGTTACGATGTCGTCTATCCCATTGTTTAATTATTAAACTTATATTGTATCATAAACTAGGAATTCGGCTTCCGCGCTTTACTGCAAAACATTTGAAATTACGTGTATTTGTTTTTTTCCCCCGCTAAATTGGATGCTTTTTATACATAACTATAATATAATAACTTTCGACAAGGAAAACCAAATAGAGTTTGTAGGCACAGAAACTCAAAGCTTGTGAAAGCATTGCAAAATATGACGCAACTAAAAAAATACACATTACCAATGACTTAAACTTTTTATTTTGTGGTCTGTTTAGAGGTCAGAAATCTAAATTTTATAGGAAGCGTTGTCGGTACTTAATATAATCTTAAATCATAACGTGGCGGCACTTAAGATTATATCAAGCATCTCAACACTTCTTGGGATTTTTCAGATTTCTGACCTCTTAAAGTTTGTGCAATCGCCTACATTAGGAATTTTGTAGTCAAACTCAAATCTAGTTTCAAACTCTTCGACTGGTACGCTCGAATAATTCTTTTCTTGCAAGCATCATTTTATGGGCTTGCATTTCCATTATTTTAAAATAAAAACCGTACATAAGCTCAATTCAATTATCAATAATCTAAGAACAAACACTGGAAAAAGTAGAAAAACCATTATCAAAAATTATATAATCTACAGCTACGAAAGGAATCACACGTCTAAACAATAGCGATGATAATTCAAAACAAATATACGCAACAATCAATTGAAATATTTAAACAATAGCGAAGATAATTTAGAACAAATATATGGAACCATCAATTAACGAACTATGTAAAACTTTTATTTTATGCAACAAAACAACATACTTGAAAGTTCATCACAGCCAGATAAAACACAACACTCATGAAACCAGAACTTATGGCCACAACTTATGACAACAACTCATAAACAATATATACACTTAGGACGACAGCTTATGCAAAAATTATTCATACAAATTTTAAAAATATCACAATGCATTCGTTCGTACGGTGTCATATAAGGCAAAACACTTTGGTTTGGGCTGCTAAAAATCTCATTCTCATTCTCAGACTTTAGAAAATATTACGATAAATTTGGCTTGGATTAATTCATATCTCGACTGTGATCATAGAGGTTATTAATATGAGTCAATCTCGTACTCAACTATCCTTCCATTTTGCGCAACAAAACAACATACTTAAGAAATCATCACAACCAAATAAAACACAGGTTATGACACTCATGGAATCATCACTTATGACCACATCTTATATACAGCTTATGACCACAACTCATAAACAATTTATACACTTATGACGACGGCTTATACACAACTTATATATAAAAATTTGAAAGATATCACAATACATTCCTTCGTACGGTGTTGTATAAGTCAATACACTTTTGTTTTGGCTGCTAAAAAATCTCAGTCTCATTCTCATACTTTAAAAGACATCCCGCTAAACTTGGCTTAGTTTAATTTATGTCTCAGGTGCGATCATAGAGGTTTCCAAGCCGAGTCAATCTCTTACTCATGAAATCAACACTTATTACCACATCTTATAGACAGCTTATTGCCATAACTCATACAGCAAAACACCATCATTTTGGGCTGCTAAAAAGTGACGTACTTCGATGGATATATCATAAACTTAGCTCAGATTAATTCATGTCTCGGTTGCGATCATAAAGGTTGTTGAGCCGGGTTAATCTCACACTCATCCTTTCTTCCATTTTGCGCAGCAGGACAACATACTTCAAAGATCATCACAACCAAATCAAACACAAATTATACCATCTTTCCATTTAGCGCAGCAAAACAACATACTTGAAAGATCCTCACAGCCAAGTAAAACACAGCTTATAGAACTTATGAAATCAACACTTATGACCAAAGCTGATACACAACTTATGACTACACGTCAACCGCCACCAAAAACCATAGATTCAAATGCATCTAGGTTCAAACCCTAAATACAAACATATATCCACAAATCCATTAATGGATACACATAACTGTAAAACTGATCAGAGCTTCAACCTTACGCAAATCGTATATTGCCTAATAAACGTCGTCGTTTATAAACAGCCTAAAACTATTATGTTTAGGCCAATAAGATGTCATACGGACGGTCATTGTATAAAAGGTGGTTGCGTTAATAGAGGTTGCTAAGCCGAGTCATTCTAGCACTCGACCGTCCTTCCATTTTGTGTGACAAAACAACATACTTGAAAGATCATCATGTCCAAATAAAACACGACTTATAACACTTATGAAGGTAGTACTTATGACAACATCTTATATGCACCGTATAAAATCAGCACTTATGAATACATGTTTGACTTTAAAAGATATGACAAAGCTTATGGTAGCTTCAGGGCCGTCTTTATGAGAGTGCAAGAGGTTCCATTTCACAGGGCCACCGCTTCACGAGGGCCACAAAATTCCATGGACTTGTATTATATATATGTAGAGTTAAATTAGTTCATGCACTACCGATGCATATGTATTTTGTGTGTGTTCAAGGGCCTCTTTCTGGTGATGGCACCAGACCACTAAAATCTATGAGACAACCTTGGGTAGCTTATACACAGTTTATATATGTATTACCACAGCTCATACATAACTTAAACATAGCTTATGACCACAACTCAACCACCACTAGAAACCATAGATTCAAACACATCTTGGTTCAAACCCAAAATACAAACACGTATATCTTCAACTTGACTTTGAAAGAACAAAACACCAAAAGACAAAAATCAAAATCCATACCTTGAAAACTATTAAAGCCTTG
>BQNB010036313.1:0-40037 GCA_026074375.1 Tanacetum coccineum
AAAACAAAACTGAAATGGACGTCTCATCTGTTTATATATCTTTTATAGATCTGGTGTAACAACATTACATAATAGTATAAAGAACAAAATCTTGATTCGAAGCTATAGTGTATACTAAAGGATCATTTACCTTAGTAAATTTGATCTAGTATATTTATGATATAGGTGTATATGCTTTGAATCAAGAAAAATATCACTTTTAGTCATTCTTTGTGTTCGAAAACTTTATAAAGAACAAAATCTTGATTTTAAATTTTTCGGCTTAAAAACCTTAAAGTTTCCATTTTTCTTGTTACTATAGGTTTAGTAACACTAGTTGTACAAGAATTTTGCAAAACCACCATAAAAAGGTGTCTTTTTATGTTTTAAAATTTTGGGTTTCAAGTTAGTTGCAACCGATCTACTAAGGACTAGTTGGAACCGATCTACTGTTGTGTAGTTTCAACCGATCTACTGTTTTTTAGTTTCAACTGATCTACTGTTTTAGTAGAAACCGATCAACTAGAACCGAACTACTATCTTAGTAGAAACCGATCTACTGAAACCGATCTACTAGAAACTAATCTATTCATATCTTAGTAGAAATCGATCTACTGAAACCGATCTATAGGAAAACGATCTATTCTTTTCTTAGAAGAAACCGATCTATTGTTTTTCAGTGGAAACCGATCTATCAAATTTTAGTGAAGACCGATCTACTTAAATTTTAGTGGAAACCGATCTACTTGAATTATAGTGGAAACTGAACTACTGCCTCTTAGTTGAAACTGGTTTACTCAATTTTCAAAATTATACGGTTTATTTCTTTAACTTGTAAAATCTCATGAAACATTAACTTATTTTCCCGGTTTTGTCAAGAATTGTAAAATCCCGTGTAGTTTCAAGAATTAGAACACTTAAAAGACAACTTAATTAAACAAAATTTCTTTCTACCACCGTTCGATCAAACAAGTAATCTTTTAACAAACAAATTTCTCAATGACGACTCTTGCTAACAAAACGGTTCTTTCGGGTGCTGACAATCGTCCACCTATGTTGGAAACGGATATGTACAATTCTTGGAAAAGAGGAATGGAGCTATACATGATGAATAGACAACATGGATGAATGATCCTTGAACCTGTTGAAAATGGTCCACTCATCTGGCCTATAATTGAGGAAAATGGTGTGACTAGGCTAAGAAAATACTCTGAATTGACTCCGGCAGATGCAATTCAAGTTGATTGTGATGTCAAAGCAACAAATATCATTCTCCAGGGATTGCCACTAGAGGTCTATGCACTTGTTAGCAATCATCGAATCGCCAAGGAACTTCATTGATGAAACAGGAAAGAGAGTGTAAACTTTATGATGAATTCGATAAGTTTGCTTATACGAAGGGGGAAACACTACGTGCTTTTTACTTAAGATTTTCACTGCTACTCAATGACATGAACATCTACAATGTGAAACTGGAACAATTTCAAGTGAACACCAAGTTTTTGAATACTCTTCCTTCTGAGTGGAGAAAATTTGTGACTGATGTCAAACTGGTTTGGGATTTGCACACAACTAACATTGATCAGCTTTATGCTTACTTGGGATAACATGAATTTCATGCAAATGAAGTTCGTTTAATGCATGAACGCAACTCAGATCCGCTTGCTTTGGTTGCAACCCATCAGATGACCCAGTCTCCTTATCAAACTCATCAGAACTTATACCAAAACTCTCAATTTCAACAACAAGTTTCACTATATCAGTCTCCATAGTATGGATCATCTTATCAGTCTCAACAATACTCAAACAATCAATCATCAACACCTCTTTCAATCACGTATCCCTCTAATGATTATCAATCATCAGTTCACCATAACGTTTATTCTCCACCATCATCCATCCCTCAATTAGAATATGCTCCCTCAGTTAACCAACAAGAATAACAACCTGAATTTCCCTAACTAGACTCATGTCTAACTGTTCCAGTGTTCAAGCAAGGTGACGATCCCATTGATGCCATCAACCATATGATATCATTCCTATCAGCTGTCATCATATCTCGCTATTCTACTATAAATAACCAGCTAAAGAATTCGTCAAACCCTAGGCAACAAGCTACCATTAATGATGGAAGAGTGACTTTACAACCAGTACAAGGGAGACAAATTTCTTTTGCTACAGGTACGACTAAGACCTACACTCCAGGAGCAAGTGGAAGCAATTCTAGGAAATAAAGGACTGTCATTTGTTACAACTACAAAGGGGAAGGACACATGTCCAAACAGTGCACCAAACCTAAAATGAAATGGGATGATTCTTGGTTTAAGGATAAAGTGTTGCTGGTACAAGCTCAAGTAAATGGTCAAATTCTACATGAGGAAGAACTAGCATTTTTGGTAGATCCAGGAATTGCAGAAGGTCAAGCTACACAGACTGTTATTACTCACAATGCTGCTTATCAAGCTGATGATTTGTATGCATATGACTCTGATTGTGATGAACTCAACACTGCCAAAGTTGCTCTCATGGTGAATTTATCTCATTATGGTTCAGATGCTCTTACTGAGGTATACAATCCTGATAATATGGATAACAGTATGATTAATCAAGGTGAGCAGGTAATGCCGTCTTCTGAACAGTCGAGTGTTGTGAATCATTCAGAGACTAAAATAACCAGTGATAGCAATATCATTCCTTATTCTCAGTATGTGAATGAATCACAACAGACTGTTGTTTAGAATTCTAACTCATTTGCACAACAAAATGTGCTGATATTATCTGTGATTGAACAACTGAAAACCCAAGTAATTAATTGTACCAAGATAAATCTGGACAATAAAAGTGTCAATGATACTTTAACTGCTGAGCTTGAAAGATATAAAGAACAAGTTAAAGTGTTAAAAAAAGGCCAAAATGTTGATTTAAAAAGTAAAGATAACGTTTCAGATTCATGTGAACTGTTTGTCGAGATTGATCGTCTTAAACAAACTCTTTCTGAACACCTAAAAGAAAAAGAATCTTTAATGCAAACAGATACTCTTCTCAAAAATGATTTCAAGAAAGAAGAATCTAGAAACATTGATAGAGAAATTGCTTTAGAAAAGAAGATCAAACAGCTAGATAATATTGTTTATAAAAGAGATCAATCAGCACAAACTGTTCATATGTTGACAAAACCACAGGTTTTCTATGACCATACCACTAAACAAGCTCTAGGTTTTCAAAATCCTTTTTATCTAAAGAAAGCTCAGCAGTTGGAACCAAAGCTTTATGATGGTAATGTCATTAAGAGCACTAGTGCTATTGTGATTTTGGACTCTGAAGAGACCCTAATGCTTGCTGAAGAGAGTCATTCAAAAATGCTTTTAAAACAACAAGATCCAATGGTTTTAGAAAAGAAAATTAATACCACACCAGTTGATTATGCTGTTCTCAACCAACTTTCTCAAGATTTTGAAAAAAGATTTGTTCCACGAACTAAATTATCTGCTAAACAGGCCTTTTGGTCTTAGAATTCTATGAATTCTTTAGATCCTAGTCCTTCTTGTAGACCCACCAAAGTTGAGGTTTCGAAAGAACTTCCTAAAGTCAGCATGGTAAATACAAGTTTGAAGAAACTTAAACACCATCTTGTTGGCTTTGAATAAGGTTTTCTTTATTCATACTAATAAACTATTCGACTTTAATCAGTCGACTATGAACTATTCGACTTTAATCAGTCGACTATGCTATCTAACTACTACACACGCTCTATGCGTTTCTAGACTCTCATTGGAGAAGTCTACTATGAATGGATGCCTAATACTAGACGCCTTCCCCTCTTTATATACTAGAGGGGTTAGGGTTTACAAGACAAGATAAGATCAATCTTATTTAACCAGTCTTCAATCATCATAAATACTATTTGACTTATTTAACCAGTCTTCAATCATCATAAATACTATTTGACCAGTCTTCAATCAGCATTAATGTTGATCTTTATCTTTTAGCTGAGCATTAAATATTGTTTGACTAATTTTCAATCAGCATTAATGTTATTCCAGCTTTGTCTTGTAGGTCTTCCATCTTTAATATGTTTTGTCATAATCAACTCAAATTATAATTCCCAACACTCAAGCAAATGGTCAAATTCTACATGAGGAAGAATTAACATTTTTGGCAGATCCAGGTGCTGCAGAAGGTCAAACCACATAGACAGTCATTACTCAAAATGCTGCTTATCAAGCCGATGATTTAGATGCATATGACTCTGATTGTGATGAACTCAACACTGCCAAAGTTGCTCTCATGGCGAATTTTGACTCATTATGGTTTAGATGCTCTCGCTAAGGTACACAATCCTAATAATGTGGATAACAACATGATTAATCAAGGTGTGTAGGTGATGCCGTCTTCTGAACAGTCGAGTGTTGTGAACCATTCAGAGACTGAAATAACCAGTGATAGCAATATCATTCCTTATTCTTAGTATGTGACAGAATCACAACACGCAGCTGTTCAGAATTTCTAACTCATCTGCACAATAAAGGATGCCTGATATTATCTGTTGACTTGAACAAACTAAAAAACCCAAGTAATTAATTGTACCAGATAAATCTGACAATAAAGTGTCAATGAAACTTTAACTGTTGAGCTTGAAGACATAAAGACATTTAAAGTTTTGAAAGAAGGACAAAATGTTGATTTAAAAAGTAAAGATAACGTTTCAGATTCATGTGAACAGTCTGTCGAGATTGATCGTCTTAAAAAACTCTTTCTGAACATTTAAAAGCAAAAATGGAATCTTTAATGCAAACAATTACTCTTCTCAAAAATGATTTTAAGAAAGGAAGAATCAGAAAACATTGTTAGAGGGAAATTGCTTTAGAAAAAAAAAGATCAAGAGATGGATAATATTGTTTATAAGAGATCAATCAGCACAACAGTTCATATGTTGACAAACCATAGTTTTTTTTATGATCATACCCTAACAAGATTTAGGTATTTTCAAAAATTATTTTATCTAATGAAAGCTCACAGTTGAAACCAAAAGCTTTTATGATGGTAATCGTCTATTAAGAAACACTAGCGCTATTATGATTTCCTCACTCCGAAGAGACCCTAATGCTTGTTGAACAGAGTCGTTCAAAAATGCATTTAAAACAACAGGATCCAATGGTTTTAGAAAAGAAAGTTAATACCACACCAGTTGATTATGTGTTCTACACCAACTTTCTCAGATTTTGAAAACGTTTTGTTCCACAAAAAACAAAATTATCTACTGAACAAGCCTTTTGGTCTCAGAATTCTATGAATTCTTCAGATCCTAGTCCTTCTTGTAGACCTACCAAAGTTGAGATTCTGAAAGAACTTCTTAAAGTCAGCATGATAAATACAAGTTTGAAGAAACTTAAACACCATCTTGCTGGCTTTGACGTGGTTGTCAAAGAAAGAACCACAGCCACAACCATCACTGAGGGCTCGTGGGGGTTTGAACATACAAAAGCTTGTTTTAGGGATGAAATTATTCCATTTGTAAAAGCACTGAAGGACATATTCAATACATTCGATCAATATTTAATTGATGAACTTACTGAAGTCCAAAATGTCTTTCATTAAATGGAACAGGCTGTGGAACAACATTGTTTAGAGTCTAAAACGTTTGAAGTTAAAATGAATCAAGTTTTAAATGAGAACGAACAACTCTTGTAACAAGTCATTAACAAAGAAATAGTGAACATAATTATGAATTCTTCTGTGGATAATGCTTATGTGAACGTGCATGAATGTGAAAAGTGTCTCAAACTTGAGACTGAGCTTCTCAACAAAAAGGATTTCATTGAAAAAGAGACTTACGATAAACTGTTCAGAAGTTATACCACTCTTGAAAAACATTGCATCTCTTTAGAAGTTGATACTCAACTCAATCAGGAAAATTTTCAAAGAGACAATTCTATTTCAAATCAAAGTGCTCCAAATTTTGATCAATATTTTGAATTAAATAAATTGAAAGCTCAGTCGCAAGAGAAAGACACTGTCATAAGAAAGTTAAAAGAGAGAATTAAATCCTTAAGTGGAAATATAAATGAAGATAAGGTCAAGAAGGACATAGAAGAGATTGAAATGATAAATATTAAATTGGATCATATGGTGTCAAAACTTATTGCTGAGAACGATCATTTGAAACAAACCTATAGACAACTTTATGACTCGATTAAACCAACACGTATTCGATCAAAAGAACAATGTGATGCTTTAATTAATCAAGTCAATCAAAAGTCTATGGAAATCTCTGATTTAAATGTAGGTCTTCAGGAAAAAGGTTTGGTCATTACAGCTCTGAAGGATGAATTAAGGAAACTTAAAGGAAAAGATTTAGCTGATAATGTTGTCACCAAAAACACCATTGCTCCAAAAATGCTTAAGATTGATGTGGATTCAATAGCCCCTAGATTGTTGAACAATAGGACAACTCACTCTGCCTAATTTAGGCACACTCAGGAACAAGCTACGATTCTTAGGGAAATAGTGGAACAAGGAGAATCACAAAATCCTCTAAATAACTCCTTAGACTCTGCTTGTAAGTATACCAAACGAATTCAGGAGTTGCTTATAATAATCAGACAAACCTACCCTAGCATCAACAATTCAAGTGACAAATTAGTGGCTGTGACCCCAAAGAACAAGGACAAAAGAGTTAGATTCTTTGAGCCCGTCACATCCTTAGGAAACACAAACACAAAAACAGCTTCTTCATCAAACCTAGTTTCTAACAAACCCATGTTGTCTTCTATAGGAGTAAAATCGTCTACTAGTGCCAGCGGATCACAACCTTCAGGCAATACAAAGAAAGATAAGATTCAGCAAACACCAAGTAGTACTCAGAAGAATAAAGTAGAAGCCCACTCTAGGACAGTTAAATCTAGTTTGAAAAATAAGAATTATGTTGTGGAACCTAACGGAACTGCAAATATGCAGCATTCCAAGCTTACTGCGAATTCTGAACTTCTATATGTTAAGTGTAACGGTTGCATGCTTTCTGATAATCATGATTTATGTGTTTTTGATTTTATCAATGATGTGAATGCTCGTAATAAATCTAAATATGTTAAGAAAAGTTCAAAGAGAAAAGTTAGGAAACCAACAGGAAAAGTGTTCACAAATATTGGATACACTTGGAGACCTACTGGTCGGACCTTCACTATAGTAGGAAATGTGTGCCCTTTAGCTAGGATAACTACTACTGCTGAAGTGCCCCTTAGGAAACCAACTGCTCTAGAAAGTGATACACCTAAGCCTGTGGTAACATTGATTTACTCAAGGAAACCTAAGAAATCTAAAACTAATGTTCCCGTTAGCATACCTAAGAATATTAAATCTTTATCTGCTAATAAAAAGGAACCCAGTAAATCTTGGGGATCCATAGTTTCTGATGTTCCATCTTCCTCTCTGATGAATACAGGCCGTCCAAATTGTTCTCTAGTATTTGGACTTCGGCTGCTCCAAGCATATGACCGGAGATCGCTCTCAGCTCACCAATTTCATCAATAAATATTTGGGTACTGTAAATTCAGAAATGATCATGTGGCAATGATATTGAGATATGGTGATTATCAGATTGGGAATGTGACGATCTCAAGGGTTTACTACGTGGAAGGACTTGGACATAACTTATTCTATGTCGGGCAATTCTGTGATTCAAACTTTGAAGTTGCTTTTCGTCAACACACCTGCTTCATTCGTAATCTAGAAGGTATTGATATATTGACTGGATCTCGAGGCAACAATCTGTATTAACTATCTCTTGGAGATATGATGGCGTCCTCCCTAATATGTGTCTTATCAAAGGCCTCGAAGACTAAGTCATGGCTATGGTACCGACGTCTGTCTCATCTGAACTTTGGTGCAATCAACTATTTAGCTAGACACGGTCTTGTTCGAGGTCTCCCTAAGCTAAAATTTAAAAAGGGCCATTTGTGTTCTGCTTGTGCAATGGGCAAAAGCAAGAAGAAACCCCACAAACCTAAATCTGAAGACACCAACCAAGAAAAACTCTATCTTTTGCACATGGACCTTTGTGGACCAATGTGTGTCGCAAGTATTAATGGAAAGAAGTACATCCTCGTCATTGTCGATGATTACTCTCGATTTACATGGGTTAAGTACTTAAGATCAAAAGATGAAGCTCCAGATTTCATAATTAATTTTCTCAAGATGATCCAAGTGCGGCTTAAAGTACCTGTCCGACGAATCAGAACAGATAATGGAACTGAATTTGTTAATCAGACTTTGTGTGAATATTATGAGAAGGTTGGCATCTCTCATGAAACATCTGTTGCTCGCTCTCCACAGCAAAATGGTGTCGTTGAAAGACGTAATCGTACACTAATTGAAGCTGCCCGCACAATGTTGATTTATGCAAAAGCTCCGTTATTCTTATGGGCAGAAGCAGTTGCTACCGCATGTTACACCCAAAATTGTTCCATCATACGTCTTCGTCACGGAAAAACACCATATGAGCTTTTACATGACAAACTTCCTGACTTATCATTTTTCCATGTATTTGGTGCACTCTGCTATCCGACAAATGATAGTGAGAACTTGGGTAAGTTACAACCAAAAGCTGATATTGGTATTTTCATTGGCTATGCACCCACAAAGAAAGCATTTTGAATTTACAACCGACGTACCAGACGAATCATTGAAACAATTCATGTAGATTTTGATGAGCTGACTGCGATGGCTTCTGAACACAGCAGTTCAGGACCCGCACTTCATGAAATGACTCCTGCAACAATCAGTTCAGGACTCGTGCCAAACCCTCCTCCTTCAACACCGTTTGTACCACCTTCAAGAACTGATTAGGATATTTTGTTTCAACCACTGTTTGATGAATTACTCAACCCTCCATCAAGTGTTGATCGCCCAGCCCCTGAATTCATTGCTCCAATTGCTGAAGTAGTAGCTCCAAAACCCGCTGCATCAACCGGTTCACCTTCCTCAACAACCATTGACCAAGATGCACCATCACCTAGTAACTCACAAACAACACCCGAAACTCAATCTCCTGTCATTCTTAACGATGTTGAAGAAGACAATCATGACTTAGATGTTGCACACATGAATAACGATCCGTTCTTTGGTATTCCAATTCCAGAAAATGTTTCTGAAGCATCTTCTTCTTCGGATGTTATTCCTACCATTGTGCACACTGCTGCTCCTAACTCAGAACACGTTACCAAATAGACCAAGGATCATCCTTTAGACAACATCATCGGTGAACTCGAAAGACCTGTTTCCACAAGACTCCAACTTCATGAACAAGCCTTATTTTGTTACTATGATGCCTTTCTCACATCAGTTAAACCAAATAACTATAAAGACGCATTAACTCAAGCATGTTGGATTGAAGCAATGCAAGAGGAGCTTAATGAATTTGAACGTCTTGAAGTCTGGGATACTGTTCCTCGGTCCAGGATAATAAGTGATGGTTATTACTTTAAAATGGATCTACAAGGTGAAACTTGATGAATTAGGAGGAATTCTAAAGAACAAGGCTCGTTTGGTTGCTCGTGGTTACCGTCAAGAAGAGGGAATTGATTTTGAGGAATCCTTTGCTCTAGTGGCTAGACTTGATGCTATTCGAATTTTCCTCGCATATGCTGCTCACATGAATATGATCGTCTACCAAATGGATGTTAAGACGACATTTTTGAACGGCATTCTGCGCGAAGAAGTTTATGTCAGCCAACCGGATGGGTTTGTGGATCAAGACAATCTGAATCATGTGTACAAGCTTAAGAAGGCTCTCTATGGGTTGAAACAAGCTCCTCGCGCGTGGTACGATCTATTGTTGAAGTTTCTACTCTCTCAAGAATTCTCTAAAGGAACCGTGGATCCCACACTATTCATCATAAGACAAGGTAAAGATATTCTCCTGGTACAAATTTATGTTGATGATATAATCTTTGCGTCTACTACACCTGAACTATGTGACCAATTTTCAAAAATAATGTGTTCAAAGTTTAAGATGTCGATGATGGGCAAAATATCATTTTTTCTAGGACTACAGATTTCACAAAGTCCCAGAGGCATCTTTATAAATCAGTCTAAATATGCTCTAGAATCTTTGAAAAAATATGGTATGAAATCTAAGGACCCCGTGGATACTCCCATGGTGGAGAAATCCAAACTGGATGAAGATACACAAGGGAAGCCGTTGATCCTACACACTATCGTGGAATGATTGGCACCCTTATGTATCTCATAGCCAGTAGACCAGACCTTACATTTGTTGTATGCATGTGTGCCCGGTATCAGGAAAAGCCTACCGAAAAGCACTTACATGCTGTAAAAAGAATCTTTAAATACCTAAGAGGAACCGTTAATAAGGTACTCTTGTATCCAAAGGATTCTTCTATTGCTCTAACAGCTTATGCAGACACTGATCATGCGGGTTGCCAAGATACTAGATGAAGTACATCTGGATGTATGCATTTATTGGGAGATAGACTTGTTAGTTAGTCATCAAAAAGGCAGAAAAGCACTGCGATATCCAATACGAAAGCTGAATATATAGCCTTGTATGGTTGTTGTGATCAAGTCCTTTGGATGAGATCATAGCTTACCGACTATGGCCTTGGATTCAATAAAATTCCAATGTACTGTGATAAAAAAAGCGCTATTGCCTTATGCTGCAACAATGTTCAACATTATCGATCAAAACATATTGACATCAGATTCCACTTCATAAAAGAGAAAGTTAAGAACGGAGTAGTAGAGCTTTACTTTGTCAATACAGAATATCAGCTGGTGGACATCTTCACTAAAGCTCTTGGCAGAGAAAGAATTGAATTTCTTATCAACAAGCTGGGAATGCGAAGTTTTACGTTGGAGACCTTGAAACTATTGACAGATGATGCTGAAGAATAGTGGTGGTAGCTATTCAAATATCCTGTATAATATGTAAATATATTAAAAATCAGAAAAACCAAAAAGATTTTTTTATTTTTAGAAAAACTTTATAAAATCAAAATATAAAAATATAAAATACTTAAAACCAAAGAAAAAAATAAAAATGAGAAAAATATAAAAAGAGGTAATAATGGCATGTCTTCTGAAAATCATGAAAATCGTTTACATTTTACGTCTTAGAATGTCATTAAATAATGATACGGGTGTCAAATTTATGAAGTTCAGCTGAGCATTTTTTTCTTCAGAATGAAGAAGTTTCAAATGTTTTCGAAAACATGCCAAATGGCTTGCTACTATTTCAGATAGCAACCCGATCATCATCTTAAAGGCAAGTATTTCAAAAAGAAAACTTAACCTTATAACGGGAATTTATTCTCGGCCATGGTCTACTTTATGACCACGCAAAGGCTTGTGTTTACTTTGCAACACAACCCGTACTTCCTATATTCTATAAGTGTATGTATCAGTGCGCTTATGTGATCAAAATAAAGAGAAATCTTATTTTATTGGTAAAAATTTGTTACTTCATATGAATCTGTGTTTTTAGTAATTCACAAAAGATTTTCAAGCCCAATTCGACCACATCACCCACCCCCCAAATAAATGGACAAAACTCTTAAATAGAAAAAGTGTCATTATTTGAGGGGAGAATGTGTCATCAAATAATCTTTTAAAATGGTCTTTCAAAATAAGTCACGAAATAAACGAATAAAGTTTTTTGATAATGACGGATCACAATTTCAAGGGGAGTTAATTTATATTAACTATAAGAACTTTAGATGTCATTTATTTCAAACTTTAGGGACTTAGTTGCAATTTAAGACTCAGTTGATTCTCACGGGATAAATTTAAGCTTATCAATTCTTCAAACTCGATCTCTAGTATATTTGCGTACTATGTTTTGCTGATTCCAAGGTATCAAAACCAGCAAGGGGGAAGGAATAGATATACAAGAAAGATAATGAGTACACATGATAGAATTCATACCCTATTCTCATTTTAGGTCATTCCAGAAAGACAAATGTCATAACCGCAGAGAAAATAAGTGTTTAACTTGTTACTTTCGGGTGTACTATTTCAACTACATGGTGGAAGAGATATCTTGTGATTTCAAGTATGCATCATTTAAGATACTAGGGGGAAGTGTTGTTAGAAGATTTATTCTAAGCGTGAGAAGATTGGTTACCGATTCAATAAATGCTTCCTCAAACGGTTAATCACTAAGTTTAATTTTAAAAGGAGTAGAATTAGTTGACAAAAGAGGTTAACAATTAGGTTTTGATACGTATATGGATTCCTTAAGATAGTCAGTATTCTGCAGAAAGAAATGAGTACATTTGGGAACTTAGTTGACTTAGGTTTTTATCATTTCGACTACTTAAGAGGGAATAATTGTGACATCCGAGACTTAGTTGACTTTGGTGTTTCAATTTATATCATCCTTTCAATGTAAGGTTAAATACGGACATCCCAAACTTAATTGACTTTGGTGTTCGTTTTTGATTTATTGTGTACTTTGGATATTTGGGTTTTTACATCACGACTGCTTGAGGTGGCTTGCAAAGAAAGTTGTGAATCTACTCAACAATGGATTGCTGATTTAGGGGGAAGCTAAGACAACTTCTTAAGAGAGACTACATAAATGACCTACGGCTGCTACAAAGAACCATATGATTCTATCATATATCATTCAGGTCAAACCTCATACATAATAATCTTGTGAATATATAAATATGCAGTGTAGACTTAATGGTGATAAAAAGAAGTGCTCGAGTATAACATTTTCAAGAATTTCTTAGTAAATTTAAAAAAATTCAAATTATTGTACTCAACACTGTCTTATATGCCCTTAAAAATTGAGAGGGAGAATTAAAATGTTCCTAATCGATATTATGTAACATTTTGGTCCCCGAACGTTTAATCAATTGATATCCAAAATGTCAAGGGATTAACATTTTGGATAAGGGGAGAAAATGTGATTAAACTGCATCTAATTTGGTATTGTATGTGATCATATAAAATGGACTCAATTCACCCACCACTTAAGCATGTAATACGATTATGATGCACATGTTAAGGGGGAGCCTTTAGTGATGATGGAAAAACTCTCAAAAGTGTAAATCTTTGATATTTATATCAACACTTTGATTGAACCTTTCAATGTTTTTGGAAAGGATTGTGATGAAATACCCAAATAGACCGGCATTGTACTTAAATTTATGGAGTTATAAGGCGGTTTGGTGGTATTCAAAGCTTATGTTCCAGCCAGACCGATTAGGGAATCTACCCAGGGATATCCACTAGTTTGTGTATACAGTCCTTAAGGGATGATACAAAAGGGGAGGAAAAAGTGAGAATCGGGAAGAATAATGCCGACTGAGGATGGAGCTAACACTGGAACATACCAAAAGGGTGTTAGTTATGAAGTCTCGGTAAGCATGAAGGGGTTGTTTCAAGATTGAAAAAGAATGTAAGGATTTAAAGGGTTTGATGAAAGAAGCCCTCCTTACAGTTAGGCAGAAGAAAGAAACCGGGGGGTCAATTCAATAAATTGTCGGAAACACTAAGTTGTTGTCTGACATTGAAGATAGTCATGGACCCAGTGACGCTAAGCACAACCCTCCCTAATCACTCAAGGTCTCTCAACAGACTCTTGCTTCATTTTTCATGGAGATTACAAACTTTTCTTATCGACTTTACTTCACTCCGTGTTAGTTGTTATTAAAGGTGGCAGTTGCTCCAGCCTCCGATCACTAAAAACAAAGTGGCACTATTGAGTCTATAGCCAAAAGAGTTCATCCATAAATCTCATGGATATTTGTCAAAATTGAAGCATGCTAAGCTCACACAATGTGAATATAAAAAAATAAAAAACAGATATTATTAATGAGTCTTACGCATTATCCTTGTTATTTTGCCAGAATATCTCTGCAGTTGATATAACTCACAGTGAAGATGGAAATACTGCTATGAGCCAACAATCACAAACCAAGTCATGGTAGGTGACTTGTGCGAATTCTATACGAATCAAAACTTTGTGACAAACTGGAAAGAGAACGATGGTGCGTTTCAATAAGAATTAAACTTGTTCCAGGTTATGAATTGACGATTGATGATGAATTTTGAAAATGATTAACACTCACGATGTGTCACAAAACCACTTTAGCAAGTGGAACACGTTCGATGATGTTCAAATATATTTTTTCTATGTCAATGGTGAGATAGTAGTAAAACTCTATGGTTCACTCATATCGTGCTATCTGCATTGAGACGTTCTGGTAATGAGAACATTATGAGTTTGATGAATCTAATACAAATGTGTTAGAACGATTCTATACTTCTGTAACACCCCCAAATTAAGTCGCATCGGAATATGATATTCCAGGGGTATTACTTCATAGATCAATATGACAAGATATGAGACAAACCTCTTAATGAGTTTGTTTTAAAAACTGATACATTGGATTTCATAAATGGTTTGTTACAAAAGCCCATAGGCTTAAATTGTTTAATCTTGAAAATGTAAAGATTTTTCACAACATAAACACATATCCCAATTGTAATTGCACGGAATATCTTTATAGTGATTATTAACTTCATAAGAAGGACCATCCAATGTACTCCATGACTTGCACCTGTTGGACCTAAGAAACATGTTTAAACTTTCACCAATAGTGTTGGTTTGAATTAATAGGTTTATAAATTAAAATGAAGCGGGATAGCAAGATTTCCCTGTAATAAAGCAACAAATACAATATCACAAAAAATGTATTATGATATGCACTAAGTCATGACACTGAAGGCTAAACAATGTATGTATATCAAATACATATAAGTCGATGGTTGCCCAATGTAGAAGTTCAACCCATATACATTATGTGTCCGAATTGGTATACGTTCGTCATTTTGGCCAACCGGTAAACAGCCAAGTGCTACTTGCCCCACGGATGTTTATTCCCAAATAGATCTATTCATAAACATTTACGTTACAATCTAGTATATTAACAGTTCGTGAGTGATGGGCTTAGTGGGTTATTGTACTTAGCAAACTCGTAATATTTGAATTTAAAATGTACTTGCATCCATTTTGTAAAAACAAACATAATCTCATCCCCGAGATTTGATAAATGATTAAAAGTGTAAGATGGGGACTATAAACTCATCTTAATGATATAATGAGGTAGCAACGAATATGAAGCGAGCAAGGTAAATGATGCACGCAAAAACAATGCAAACTCTATCCGCTACCTAAATGATTAATACGCATATTACTAATCATGTAATATACTACAATGCATGTAATCTTGTCCTTAGTATTGTGCTTGAGTTGAGAAAATATTACTTGTTTAAAATATGGTTATTCATGAAAATTGGCCAAACATATCGGGTCGTAAGTACTATTCTAGTTAATTCAGTCGACACTTGGTTTGGTCTCTAAACGTGTCAAACAAATGATCGAAGTTATAACAATATGAATTTAAAAAAAATTAAGTTTTATTTATAAAATTTGGGAAACAAACTCGGAGTTTTGAAATCAAATTCTGGACTCGTTACTTATTGGAATTATAAACAAAAAGATGTTTTGGAAACTTGGCCATGTCGTCTATAACTTTTGTTACTTAAGTTTTGTCTAAAAATGTTGTTTAATATGTTAAAAACGTAGCCAAACACAATGGGGGAGGTCTGCGACGCTATGCTTAAGCTAGAAAACATAATTTTGGGTTAATGTGGTTTGTCTGGATTGACTTTCGTCTGATTTTGATCGCGGATTACAAATTCATTACTCAGTATTATGACAAACCAAAAATACTTTTGAAAACTAGGCCAGGAGTACAACAATTCATCTTTTATAGGTTTTGCAATTCGAAGTCGTTATAGTGACAAAAAACGAGGCCAAAGTAAGGGGTGTCGACCATTCAGCCAACAGTATTAACTTGGTCAAAAAACATGGCAGAAGTACTAACTTTTAGTCCTATTTGCGAGTTTGTTACTTAACCTTATGACAAACTAAAAATACTTTTGTAAACTAGGCTAGGTCTACTACATTTTATCTTTTATAAGTTTCGTGGTTAGAGGTCGCTATGGTGGTAAAAAATAAGGCTAAAGGGAGGGGGTCGCGACTGCCAACAATTTTAACTGTTGAGAGCACGACAGCAGTACTAACTTTCGTTTCAGTTTGCGAGCTCGTTTCTCAATGGTTTTTGATGATTTGAATTTCTAAATGGAGCTCACTATGTCGACTATAAAACGCCCCTAATTGTTGACCTTATGTCAAAGTTTAAATGGGTCAGAACGGAGCCTAAATCAACCCAACAGGCCAGTTTTTATACACATAAAATAACAAATTTGAGAATCCGTTTCCTGTTTCGTTATAAGGTGCTAGGGGTTCAAATTTCGCGTGAACACTACTCCTATACTATGTTAACGAGTGATAAATTCAGAATTTTCATTGGTCAAGTTTGTATACGGGTTTCTCAATGAACCCGTATACATCAGTAAGCACGCAACATCTTATGTAAATGGTTTTCATTATGCCTTTTCTACTAAGATTTTCTCAAGCACAAGTAATCTAAGCAACAATAATGCATTTAAATAAATAATGATAATCATGAACTTAAGACTTATAAGGACTTGAAGAGAGATTGAGTATAACTTGACCCAACTGCAAACCCTACCTTCTACTTATAAGAGTCTTACGACCTAATTCACTCCCAAAATCCAAGGCTTAACCACAGTGTTTTGACCCACTTCTTGCTTACACTTGAACACCAAAAATTTACTTTATGCTTGCTTTTTTTACGACTAAAAGGAGGAACCAAAGGGACGAATTTGGAATTAGGGTTTCTAGGGTTTTGTATGTAATGTTTGATAAATGCACAAAGGTGTGGGTTGATGTGTTTGCTGGAAACAAAATGGTGAGTGAGGGGTGAGGTTAGGCAGGAGTTGGAGTTTGGGGTATCTGTGTTTATGATGAGCTAATGATGAGATACCTTCATACTTATAACACAAACCAAAAAAGTCATAGTGTTAGGAGTTGTAGTCACATTTTGGTGTTGATGCATTTGTGGTAAAGCATATTGTACAGGGATTAAAAGGTGAGTACTATGGAGGTTGCGTGGGAAGCAGAACAAGAAAAACATAGTTAAGTTTATCACGTGAGCTTTTGAGGGTTTATAAAAGGGATATGGGCTTTATCCAATGGGTATTTGAGTTATAATGAGATGGGATTTTGTGTATATCTATCCAAGTTTAACATTTACTGATTTGTGGAGTTGTATACATGTTTACACGAAATTTTTGCTAGCTTTTAGGAAAATTTATTAATTTCTTGTGTTAGGTTTATTGCTTAAGTAGTTTTAATTGTATGTATCATTTGAAAACAAAGAAGGAATATAAGGCTTGTTTTTATTTACTTATTAGAATTTAACCACGCGATTCAAACAAAAAGTAAACACTTATAGGTTTAGAAATAAATACTAGAATAATTAAAGTCGTATAACTGACCTGAAAATGCGAAATGTTACAACTTCAGCTGGAAATCCTGTCAAGGAGATTCTTCTTAAATTGAATCTACCTGATCACATGTCGATCCTCATGGATTTGAAGGTTACTCCAACCAAACACGGGCAAATTGACAAGCCATATTCTAACCCCGCTTTAATGTCTAAATGTTTTGAAATGCAGGGATACTTAAAGAATGGGGTGAAGGTACTGATTTCCATATGACTCAACATGATTCATAGCCACATGCTCATACCCGACCGACAAACATAAAGACACCATGAAGGCTCAAGTACATGTTTCAAGACTTCCGCTACTCTGATACCGTACATCTTTCTTGAAGTGACGAAGTATTAAAGTCAAGGAATTTCAAAGAAGTTTTCGTCACTCTGATACCGAACGTTTTTCTCGAAGTGATGAAGTGTTATAGTTAAAGAACCTCAAGAAAGATGCATTATTAAAGCTTTTCAAGATAACGTATCAAGAAAGGTATGAGCATGTCGGTCCAAATGTCGCAAGTTCACAAGATGGCAAAGTTTACAAGATGGCGAAACAAGATTATGCTTGGTTGATGATCTCAAGGTGTTCAAGATCACAATTTCACATTCAAGACAAGATAAAGGAACAAGCTCAAGCCTAAAGTCAATGATCACTACATCAAATCACAAGTTAATGATTAAAGTTAAAGACTATGAGCTTAAGACTAAAGTTAAAGCATAGTATGCTAGGATTAAGTCTTTATAAATTGGAGTGACCTCCCTTAGGGGGAGATTGTTAGAAACACGAAAAGTATCGGTTACTTCCAATAATAGTTAGTCAAAGCCCGTAGTTAGTCAAATATTTGATTAGGAAGCTAAATGGCCTAAAGGCCCACGGAAAGCCTTTATAAGGCTCATGGCGGGCCACCCCTTTGAGTATAAATACCCTCTCCATGTATGGAGAGGGTGTTGATTAGTTGGTTGTATTTTCACATTCTTAATGCATTTCTTCTCTTTTATTTTCTCTCACTAAAAATACTTCCTTCCTTTTACTTTCTCTTTCTAGTTCTTATATAGTTTAAAGATTACTTAATTCTTACACTTCCACATAATAAACCCTTGAAATTATGATATTTCCTATCTGATAGTCACCATACCCCAAAATCTTTGCAATCTGGCCGTTACCGAACTTGACAGTATCGAGAAACTTGTAAATGAAATTGGTGAGCTGAGAGCGATCTCCGATCATGTGGTTTGAGCATCTAGAGTCCAAATACCACAAAAAGATGGAGCAACTGAAGTATTGGATCCCCGAGATGTACCGGGTTCTGTTTTGTTAGAAATAACAGATTTTGCAATCGTAGGTTTGCTATTAGAACCATTAGTCTTAGGTACCTTAGGTCTCCTAGTATAAACCTTAGTTACTACAGATTCTTGTGCAATTACTTCTAGAGGAATGGGTTCCCTAAGAGGCACTTTATTAGTGGCGGTAATCCTAGTTAAAAGGCACGCATTTCCGACTAAAGTGAAAGTCCTTTATGTGGGTCTCCAGTTATATCCTATTTTAGTAAAAACTTTTCCTGTAGGTTTCCATTCTTCTTTCTTTTTAGCTTTCTTAACAGACTTAGATTTGGAACTCTCATTCATATCAGAAACAAATTCAAGAAAGCACAATTCATGTCTAGCATCAAACATAAAACTATTACATTTAACGCACATTAGCTCAGAATTTGTATTTAATTTGGAATGCTGCACATTTGCATTTCCAGATGGTTCAACAACATAATTCGGTTTATTCAAACAAGACTTAACTATCATAGAGTGGTCTTCTACTTTATTCTTCTTTTGGGTACTACTTGAAATCTGTAAGATCCTATCATTCTTTGTATTGTCTGTAGACTTTGACTTGCTAGATTTAGTAGACCTGCTTACTCCTATAGAAGTTGACACATAATTGTTAGTGGTCTGTTTGGTCTTTATTTGGGAAGAGCCTAATTGTTTTTGGGATGTGCTTGATGATATGATGGGTTCAACAAACCTAATTGTTTTCTTTTTGTTGATAGGCGTGACATCAACTAATTTCTTACTAGGTGAATATCAAGGCAAAGTCGCTCTACTTATCCTTCAAACTCATGAATCAGCTTAACATAACTTACAGGTCAGTGTAGATGCACTATCTAAAGGGTTTAGTGATTTGGATTGTTCAACTATCTCCCTAAGAATAGCAGCTTGTTCCATAGTGTACTTAAGGTAGTATATGTGAGTTTCCTTATTATTCTTATCCTTAAGAGCCAAAGTTATTGGGTTAAGCTTATATATTCTTGGAGCAATAGTGGTAGCATTTGACACTTGGGCATCATTGTCAACTATGTCTTTTCCATTGAATTTCCTAAGATTATTTTTTAATGTTGTTATGACAAAAACCTTTTCCTCGAGTTGAGCATTTAAATCAGTAATTTCAACAGACTTTTGATTTAATTGATTGACCAAAGATTCAACATGTTCTTTAACCCGAACACGTAATGGTTTAATTGAATCATAGAGTTGTTTATATGTCTGTTTCAAATGCTCATTCTCAGCAATTAGTTTTGTCACGCTATGTTCCAGTTCTATGTTGATGGTCTCAATCTCATCTATGTCCCTTTTCACACTGTTTTTGGGGGAAGTTTTATTCAAACGTTTAATGTTTGCCTTCAACTTCTCAATTGTTGTGTCTTTTGCTTGAAGCTCAGTTTTCAAATTGTTAAATTCAAACAATTGATCAAATGAAGGTTCAGTTTTGTTCATAGATGTGTTATTCTTTTGAAAAATTTCTTTATTGAGTTGCATTGCAAGTTCAAGAGAAATGCAGTTTTTAAGTTTAAAAAAGCTTTTCGAAAGTCTATTATACTCATCTTTTTCTACCATGTTGTGTTGTTTGATAAGCTTAGCTTCAAGTTTGAGACACTTGTTTCACATTTCCACATAATTCACAGAATCATTCATAGCAACAGAAGAATTCACATTTACAGAAGTATTTATATCCAAAGAAGAAATTCAACGCCATAATCACAAAATTCTTAATATGATTTGATCTAAGAGTTGATCGTTTTCAATCAAAAATTGTTTCTTTTGAATTTCAAAGCACTGTTTGTCTACATGATACTGTTGAACAACAGCTTCCATCTGGTTAAAAACTGTTTGTACTTCCGTTATCTCCTTTAAAAGATCTTTATCAAAAACATTAAATATGTCTTTTAAGGTCTTTAAAAATGGAATTATTTCTTTTAGAAAAACAACTTTAGTGTATTCGAACCCCCATTCCCTTTCTGTTAAAGCATCGAGCGTGATCCGCTTTTTCACCACATTGTCAAATTGGCCAAGATGGTATTTACGCTTTTTAAGGCTTGTATTAACCAGTCTTACCTTAGGAAGTTCTTGAGGAGCCTCAATTTTGACAGGCGAAGAAGCAGATTGGTCAGTATTAGGGTATGAAGTTTGTAACTGGAAAGCTTGTTCATCAAACAGTTCTTGTTGTGGGACAAAACGTTTTCCAAAATCTTTAGATAATCCATTTAACTTAGCATAATTAATTGTTTTAATGTTAACTTTCTTTTCAAAGACCATTGGATCACTTTGTTTTAAAAGCATTTTTGATCGACTCTCTTCCTCAAGCATCAAAGTCTCTTCAGAATCAGCAATTGAAATCACATTGGTTTCCTTAGTAAAAACACTACCATCATAAAGCATTGGCCTAATCTGCTAAGCTTTCTTAAGATAGAAAGAATTTTGAAAACCAAGAGCTTATTTCAGGTTGTTATCATAGAAAACTTGTGGTTTCATGAGCATATGCACAGTTTACGCGGATTGACCCATTTTACAAACAATATTGTCCAGTTCTTTAACTTTATTTTCCAAAGTAATTACTTTATCAATATTCTTAGCTTCCTTTTCCTTGGATTCGTTTTTGAAAACATTAAATGTTTTTGTCAACAGTTTCTTTTCCTTTCATTGTTCAGAAAGAGTTTATTTAAGATAGTCAATTTCTTTTTCAAAATCCACAAACTTTGCATTTTTCTACCGAATTATATCATCCATTATAAGCTTTTCTCGAGTACTTAAATCCACATTTTGTCTTTATTCTAGCAATTTTACCTATTCTTTGTATCTTTCAAGCTTAGCAGATAAGGATTCATTAGCAATTAGATTGTCCGTATTGACCTTGTTACAATTAGTTACTTGATTTGACAGTTGTTCAAACACAGATAATATCATGGCATCTTGTTGTTCAGAAGAATTTGTATCCTGAACAGCTGTATTTTGTGTTTCAAGTAGATATTAAGAATAAGGAATGATATTGCTATCACTTGTTATCTCATTCTCTGGATAATTCACAAGATGAGTTTGTTTAGAATACGACATCTCTTGCGCACTTTGATTTAGCATATCATTATTAGTGTTTTCAGAGTGAGGTACCTCGGAGAGAACATCTAATCCGTAACTAGACAAATTGGCCATAAGAACTGCCTTGGTTGTAGAGAAGTCGTCACAGTCAGAATCATATGCATCCAAATCATCTGCTTGATAAGTTGCATTGTGTGTAATGACCGTCTATGTAACTGGACCTTCTGCAACTCCAGGGTCTGCCAAAAATTCCAATTCCTCCTCATTCAAAACTTTACCAGATCCTTATGCTTCAACTAGAAGAACTTTATCCCTAAACCATGTAGCACCCCTTTTCCTCTTTGGCTTTGGGCACTATCTTGCCATGTGACCTTCCCCCTATCAGTTAAAACACTTCAAGACCCTTTGTTGACCTGAATTATTCCCTCATGTTCCTAAGATGTTAGCCCTTGTTCCAGAAGTACCAGCAGCAAATAAACTTTGTCTTCCTTGAACTGGTTGAACAGTCACCCTTCCATCATGAATAGTTGCTTGTTGTCTTGGGTTGGATGAGTTTCTTAGCTGATTGTTGGTAGATGGGAAACGAGATGTGACGATAGTACACAAAATTGACATTATTTTGTTGATGGCATCAATAGGGTCATCTCTTTGCTTAAACACTAGAACTACTAGACCGGAGTCTATTTAAGAAAATTCAGCAAGGTGTAACTGTTGATAACTATGGAGACAGTATATTCAATTTGAGGAACAGATTATGGTTGTAGACATGCTCTTGATGAATAGTTGATGAGTAAGCATGTGGATACACTGCTGGCGGATAAGTGATTGCATGTGGTGTGGATGGATAAGTAGTTGAGTAATGTTGTGTAGGATGAGTTGATCCATATTGATGGGACTGAGATGGTGAAAACTGTTGTTGAAATTGAGGATTGTTCTATGAAGACTGATAAGTGTTGAAGTGAGGTGGTGTCATTTGATGATTCGCAACTAGTGCAAGTGGATCATGATTGCGTTCATGCATAAGACAGACTTCATTTGCATAGAGTTCGTGTTGTTCAAGATGATGCATGAAGCTGGTCAAAGTTGGTAGTATGTAAATCTTTTACAAGCTCATCAGTCACAAACTTACTCCATTCAGGTGGAAGACTGTTTAAGAACTTGGTATTTACTTGAAATTGATCCAGTTTCATGTTGTAAATGTTCATGTCATTGATCAGCTGAGTAAATCTCAAGTAATACAGATAAAGTGATTCCCCTTTTATGTGAGTAAACTTATCAAATGCATCATACAGTTTGCACTCCCTTTCCTGCTTTGTTAAAGAAGTACCTTGCATTAATAGTTGAACTTTTTCCCATAGATCCTTGGCAACTCTGTGATGATTCACAAGTGAATAGATATCAATTGGTAGACCTTAAAGAATGATATTAATTGCCTTCATATCACAATCAGAATAAATTTTCTTAGTAGGAGACAATTCAACATATTTCTTTGTCTTGGTCACACCATTTTCTTCAATTGTAGGCCAAATAAGTGGACCATGTTCAACTGATTCAAGTATCATTGTTCCATGCTCTTTTTTTTATGTATAGTTCCATTATACTTTTTCAAGAATCATACAAGTCTTTGTCCAACATTGGTGGATGATTGTCAGCACCAGAAAGTATCATGTACTCAGTAAGAGTATTTTTTTTGTCCAGTGGGAATCATTGAATCCATTTTAATTTTGATGTTGTTAGATTACTTGTCGATCAGATAGTGATACGAAGTAATTGTGTGAAAGTGAGTTGGTTTGAAGTGTTTTAGGTCTTAATATTACATTGGATTTTACTATTCTTGATTAAACCAAAAAATAACGTTTCACGAGATTTTACAAATCAAAGAAATAAACCGTATAATTCATGAAAGCAAATATGATTAATTCGCCTCTGAAATGGGTATTAATTCGCCTTCAAAGTAAGGATTAAATTTCCTTCCAAGTAAGTGGATTAAATCTCTTTCAAAAGAAAAATTAATTCGCCTTACAGAAATCCTTAATTCGCCTTGCAAAGAAACCTTATTTCGCCTTGCACTTCAAAGAAGAAATAATTCGCCTTGACATGAAAAAGGATTAATTCGCCTTGCACTTAAAGAAGGAATAATTTGCCTCGACAAGAAAAACTAATTCACCTAAAAGATTAGATTAATTCGCCTTGTATAGAACAAAATTAATTCGCCTTCCACAGAGAAGAATAATTCGCCTCCAAAAAGAAGATTAATTCGCCTCCAACAAACAGAATTAATTCGCCTTCAATAGCACATAATTAATTCGCCTTCAAGTATAAATACTAATTTTCCTTCTAAAGACAAGTGCTAATTCGCATCCTAGAGAAGAAATCTAATTCGCCTTCAACAGAAAGAACTAATTCGCCTTCAAGAACAAAACTAATTCACCTCCTGCAAAAACGAACTTCAACTTTTTCAAAACACTAAAAGACTCACTTTTTGACTTTTTTTCTTAAAATTTCTTGTACAACTTACTTATCTAAGCCTATTAGAACCTTAAAAATACAAACTTTAAACTTTTTAACACGAAAAATTTCAAATCAAGATTTTGAACTCAAAAACCATTTTTGAACCAAAACTCATAAAAGTGAATATTTTTATGTATTTTTCAAGGTTTTGCTTGTACAAATAGATAATACCAAGACTATAGAAGAAGAAAGTAGTAAACTTTATGGTTTTTAAATCCACAAAAGTTGAAAAACTCTTGTAAGATTCGAACCAAAACAAACACAAATAACGAGTAGAAAACGAACACAAGAACAAACAATATCACCCCATGGCTCTTGATACCAATTGTAGAATACTTATGCAATCAATAACACCAAAGAGCAATGAAGAAATCTAGAGAGAGAAAAAGAGGTTGGGATGATGCTTCTAGAGAGAGAAAGTAAACAAGGAAAATACAATTTTGATTATGAGAAAAGAAACAAACCAACCAACACCCCTCCATGTGTGGAGAGGGTATTTATAACATAAGATAGGGCGGCCAGGGCTTATCTATGGGCTTTCCCATGGGCTTGTTCCTAAGCTAGCTATCTAATTTCCAAATATTACTTACGAGGCTATCTAAAAGATAAATAGAAGTGGACGACACTTTTCGTGTTCATAAATATTTTTCATTATTTTTGTGACTTTTAATATTTTGTAATTAGGTCTACGCGTAATTCATAAACTTGTAATGACTTCCCGTAGTAATATGAATTTGAAACTCCCAATAGGATTGAATCACTAAAAAATTTGGTCGAAATTTTCATAAGAATATAAATACATTTTCAATTTTTTAAAATTTCAAAACAAAAACTTATACCTTGTTGATTCAAGTCAAAAACGCGTTAAAATGATCATATATTGCTTATCAAAACATACATATCTCAGTATATATTTTTCGACATCATTGGTCAAGGTTTTCAAAAATAAAAGGGTGTTTGGTTCATTTCCTAGGATCATAGTCTAGAGTCAAAATAACCATCACTATATTTTTGTCACGTGTATAGACACATAACAAACTCGTTTTAGTCATCAAGATATATAATCTTATATATATTATATATTTTATATATATATATATATATATATATATATATATTATATATATATATATATTGATATATTAAATAAAATCTCTAAAATAAGAGTGCGTTTGGTTTAGCGTTTTAAATTGTAGTTTTGAGTCAAAATAAGTATTATTTCACTTTTAATAAGTCACATGTAATGAACTCATATTATTCGGTGAAATATACAACTTAATGTATATCTTTCGACGCTCTTATCAAAGTCTTTCGTTAATAAAGGAGCGTTTGGATCATTTCCTAGAATTTTAATCTAAGGTTGAAATAATCCCCACTCCACTTAACTAAATCAAAATACTTGACGAGATTACACTAGGTGTCGAAGTATATAACTCAATATATATTTTTCGATACTCTAGATTGAGTTAAAATTAAACTAGAGAACGTTTGGATTACTTCTTAGGTTTTTATTTTTAGAGTCGAAGTAATTTTTGTTCCACATATGTTGTTTTTAAAATGTTATTTTTTTATACATTTCTTTTGTAGTAATATTCTATTTTGTTGTTGTCTTGTTTAGGTGATAAACATGCCTCGGGCAATTATTGGTGATACCTCCCGTACCAAATCATATATCCCTAAAGTATCCGAAATACCTGGTTTTTCTCCCGTCCTTGCTCAATTCTATAAACCCATCGAAAACCGTTGCATTCACGAGGGCCGAGTCGTGGATCAACTCTATTACCAATCCAACGGCATTGATGTGGATTTTGTTCTTTTTTTTTTTTTTTTTTATTTATTTATTTGGGGATGCTTTTTTTTTTTTATTTTTTCTTTGTTTTGTTTCCGTTCACCAACATTCCCTTCAATTGTCTTTTCGAAATCAATGAGGCGATTATTCCTCGGTTCATTCTAAACTTTTATAGTCAAGTCAAAGTCTAAACCGATGAGTACGGTTATCTTCTAATCTCGTTCATGATTCAACATGAATTTATAACTCTTTTACTTGCATAATTTGGTCAAATTCTCATAATCCCATACAATAGTCAAGCCGTCTTCACAAACGAATGGGATCTTGCATCTCTTGCATACTCGCAAGAGACTAAGGGACCATACCATACCAATCTTCCTACTCCCTGATGAACATTGTGCTTCTTCATTAGATTTTTTTTTTATTTTTTCTCTCTTACTCCTTCAATCTCCCCTTTTTCACTTCATTTTTCTCCTCTTTCTCTCCTTCTCTCATCCACATTTTCTTCTTTTTCATTTTCTTTCTCTTCCCCTCTTCCCTCTCCCCTCATTTCTTCCTCTTCACTTTTTTTCCCATTCCATTTTCTTTCTTCTTCCCTTCTCTTTCTTCTTTTTCTTTTTTTTTTTTCATCCTTTCCTTTCCTTCTCTTCTTTTCTTTTCTTTTTTCTCCTTTTTCCCATTCCATCCTCTTCATTCACTTCTTCTTTCTTTTTTTTTTTCCCCTCAATCTTCCCATCAAACTCATAATTTTTTTTTTTTTTTCTCTCTTCACTTTCATTTTTCTTTTCATTTTCCATTTCTTTTTGCTCTCCTCAAATTCTTCCCTTATCTTTTTTTCTCTTCCAATTTCCATTTTTCTACATCAATCCATTTTTCCCACTTTTTCCTTTTTTCCTCCATCCTTCAATTTACATTCTTCTCATCTTCCAATTTTTCTCTCTCCCCTTTTCATTCTCATCATCTTCCTTTCTTCATACTATTAAAAAAATAAAAATGAGTTGTAAATCGTACCACTCAAACTAAAAATTTCATTCTTACTCCTAATCAAATTCTTACCAAAGAATTAAGACAAGACATGAAGCGTTGGGAAGAACTCATTCATGAGAATGTGTTTGGACTTGGAGGCTACCGGAACCATCTTCCGGCTAGTCTCGCTCACATGTTGTATTGTATCATTGCCGAAGAACAATATAATCTTACTTATTTCTTTGTCAAACGAATTGAATATGCTCGGGCTACTCCAAATGCCAATCTTCTTATGGCATGTTCTTGACTCGTCTTTTTCGATACATCATGGAACATTATCCTCATCTTGACAATGGCATTTATAATGTCATCGATAGGGTCATGCGTCCACTTGCCTTGAAACAAACTCGAAAACCCCAAAGTGATCGTGGAATGCCTAAAACCTGTCACTCAGTCTCACCATCCTCCGCCCATCATTATAGATTTTCATTTCACCATGGAGATGACGATGAAGATGATGATGCTTCTCGTGCTAGTACCCTATCTCCTACCACCTATCTTAACTCCCTTTCACCACTAAATTATCAAAGATACGACATTCCCACTCTTCTCAAAAAATGATGGTACTTATCTACGAGACAAGCTTGACTTGCTCAATTAAACGCAACAAATCCATGAAGAAGTTAGAGGTGGATTCAAATCATTCGGCAAAGCATTGCGAGGAGTTTTCGAAAAGAAAAAGAAATTAAGATGTTGAATGATGATTAGCTCGGTAGAAAATTTTGTTTAGGACTTTATGTAAAGTTATGTTTATGTTTAATTACTTGTGTGATGACAACCCGACTTAATCGGAAGAACTTGAACTTGTTTAGGTTGCTTAAGACATATAATCATTATAAATTATTAGTATGCTCTTTATTCTTATGCATCCTTGTCTCATACATTTTTACAAAATGCATGCATATATGATATATTTGTTACATCCACATATATGTTCACATAGGACTTGCTGCAAATTGATCACCAAAACACAACCTTTCTCATAATTTTTTTTTTGCAAAAATCAATTTTGAGTCGTCTAAAAGCTCAGATGGGCGGCCCCCATAGCTCATAAGGGCAGCCCCCTTATCAATAAGGGGGCCGACATCATAGATAAGGGGGTCAGCTATCCAGATCACAGGTTTTACTGTTTCCTTCTGCCTTTTGACTCTGTTTTACCTAGCCTCAGCTATCCTTGCCCAGAAAACTCAAACACATTTTGGAAACTCTTGAACTATTCAAATTCATTCCATTTCCAAACTATTCCATTCCAATAAATTCCCTCCAAATGTTTACTATCACTTCATCTTCTTCTTCATCCATTATCAACCACCATAAACCTCCATGGCATCCACTAGAGCTTCCATTTCCAAACCTTCCAAAAGACCAAAAATCAACATAATACCACCAAAACAGCTATTCATTGATCTCACTAATGATGACACCAAAATCCTTCTCCAAAATACCAAGTCTTATCACAGTGCCCAATGCACCTCAAATCTCCATCTACCATAGCCCTTTTTCATCCTCTATTGATCACCAACCAAATCACTACATCCTCTTAATCACGTTAACCCATGGCTACTTGAACTCATAAATGTCTCCTCTTCCAAGAGTACCTCCACCACCTCCAACTTAAGAAAGTGGATCAATGGACATCACTCTCACCCTTTCACCAATTACTCTACTTGATGTTCAATTCAATACTTCATCACCTCCCTCGCCTCTCTTTGGTCATCCCATTCCTTGGAACCTTCTTGAAGCACATGGTGATTCATGCCTATGTTGCATTCACAACTGAACCCTCATCTTTGGCTTGAGAGATGAACTTTAATACATGTTTTTTAAATTGAACACATGCTTTCACAACCACTACCACCAAATTTTCCACCACCACCATCACTTTCTCCAAACTAAACATACTCTATGTTTAGGTACTCATGTTTCAAATAATTTTCAACCAAACCTTTTGCAAGCAAGTCCTATGGAATTCTATGAATATTAGGAACTTTGTAGCTTTTATTTATGTATGATGTATTATTATGCCTCAAGCATAATATTTCTTTTTCATGCATGTTAGTTGTATAATTGTGTGTTACACACAACTTTTATATTGAATGAATGGACTTTTATGCTTTTAAATATGCAATTGTTGGTTGCCTCCTATATGAATATATAGTTAAATTTAGTTAATTGATGGTTGGCTAATGCTTATTGTCACCATGTTTAAATATTTTTCATGACATTGCTTTATGTTAGAAAAATTGGTGATGTTATTCTAACTTGTTTTTGTAGCAAAGTTACCATAGCTCGATTCATTGGTGCCCTCGAACGAGAGGGAGTACACATCAAGTGGGAGCGGTTGTACCGTCGATTTTACGCGTAATTATTGACGAAGCCTTTTTGATTCTACAAAAAGGGGGAGAAATGGAAACAAAACTCACTAAATACTTGCTTAAAAATAATTTTACATTTAATGAGTTTAGATTTTGTAATCATCAAAAAGGGGAAGATTGTTGATAGAAATAATGCCTAAAAACTTTATTAATATTCTTTGACTCTTACGTTTTGATATCACAAAATGTAAAACGGCTCATTGTAAAAATTAAAGTAAACAAGTAAGTAGTAGTAACTTTTTATTCGAAATTTAATCCATAAAGTATGAATTAAATAATTATTATGGCATTTTCTGCTCAAAGAACTTTTTATTCAACCTGGTTGGATAACACTAAAGTGTCGGTCACTTCCCCAGTTTGTAATAGTTGTAGCTCTTGTTACTATAAGATAGATTAGTTAATCTAGTCTGGCCAAGGCCCTATGGGAGGGCCCACTAAGCCATGCGGCCTCCAATAGGTCATATAAGGAATTCTAGCCTTGGAGAGGGTTGGTAGTTCTATTTTTCCATATTCCATTTATACAAATCATACCATTTTTTCCCATCCTATCTTCTCTAACATCACAAACCAAATCTCACTCATGTTCTTGTTTGATCATAGATTTACTAGTATCTTCATTGGTATCAAGAGCCATGGAGTGGTGTGTTTAGTTTTTGTGTTTGATTTGTGTTCAAAAACCTTTACAAAGAGCAAATTAGTGATTCAAATTTTTTGGCTTAAAAACCTTAAAGTTTCACTTTTTTTGTTCCTATAGGGTTAGTAACACTAGTTGTACAAGAATTTTTGCTAAAAACCATTAAAAATTATGTTTTTTTATGTTTTGAAAATTTGAGTTTCGTAGTAGTTGGGACCGAACGAGTTGGACCGAACAAGGAAACCGAACGAGTAAGCCAAACAAGTCAACCGAACTAGCATATTCTAGTTTGAACCGAACGAGTTCTTTCCTAGTGACAACCAAACGAGTTCCTTCCTAGTGACAACCGAACGAGTTCCTTCCTAGTGACAACCGAACAAGTTCTTTCCTAGTGACAACCGAACAAGCAGGACCGAACTAGCAGGACCAAACAAGTAGGACCGAACGAGTAGGACCGAACAAGTTGGACCGAACTAGCAGGACCGAACTAGCTTGTTTTTTTTTGTCAACCGAACTAGTGAAAAAATTAAGTTTAAACTTAACAAACTCAATTTTCTAAATTATACGGTTATTTCGTTGACTTGTAAAATCCCGTGAAACAAACACTTGTTTTCCCGGTTTTGTCAAGAATTGTAAAATCCCGTGTAGTTTCATTTCAAAGACTCAATAATCACATAAACCAAACAACAATTTCTGCCTTCTACCACGAATCGATCAATTTGTAATCTTGTTGATACCCAATGACGGACTCTTGCTGATAAATCACTTCTTTCTGAGGAGAAAACAACCACCGATGCTTGAAAAAACATTGTATGATCATGGAAAGCAGAATGGAACTTTATATGATGAATATACACATGAAGAATGAATCTTGCATTATTGAAAAAGGACCACTTGTTTGCCTTCAATCTGAGATGGAATAACAGGCTTAAGGAATATGTTGAACTAAACTCCAGCCTAAAGCCATTTCCCGCGGATTGCGACATCAAAAGCTATAAAAATCATTCTCCATGGCATTACCAACTGAAATCTATGCTCTTGATAAGTCAGCATCGTGTGCAAGGATCTTTGGGGAAGATGAAAATGATAATCAAGGAACGTCATTAACAAAACAAGAACGTGAGTGCAAGCTGTATGATGAATTCAATAAGTTTACTTACAAGAAGGAGAGACGTTACATGAGTACTACTTGAGGTTCACTCTGTTACTCAATGATATGAACATCTACAAGAGGCCATTGGAACAGTTTCAAGTTAACACCAAGTTCTTAAACACTCTTCTTGATGAATGGAGCAAATTTGTTACTAATGTTAAATTGGTCAAAGACTTGCATACTACCAATGTTGATCAGCTTTATGCTTACCTGCAACAACATGAAAGACATGCAAATGAAGTTCGTTTGATGCATGAACGCAACTCCGATCCTCTTGCTTTGGTTGCATCTCACCAATTAACTCAGCCAACTTATCAATCTCATCTACAACCACTAACCCTACAGTCTCTATCTCACTTAACGTTTCCACCATAATAGTCTTCACAGTTTGTTACCACCTTATCAGACTCAACAATTCACAACTAATCAATCAACACCTCTTTTAATTACTTATCCATCAATGGAGTACAATCCACGTTCACCACAAACATTTATTCTCAACAACATCTACTCCCATAATGGAATATGCCCCACAGACTATCAACAGCAAACAGTCCTGAATTTTTCTAACAAGACTCCAGTCTAGTTGTTCAGTGTTCCAGAAGGGGAAGATCTAATTGATGCAAATATCACATGATGTCATTCTTAAACTGTGTTGTCACATCCCGGTATCCTACTACCAACAATCAGCTAAGGACTTCGTCAAACCCTTTGTCAACAAGCTACCCATCTAGATGGAAAAAAAAGTGGACTGTGCAGCCTGTTCAGGGGAGACAAACTACTTATGCTGGCTGTGAACAACAAGAAAATACCACGCTGGTAAAGTGGTTGCAACAGGGGAAATAACGGACTGTAATTTGTTACAATAGCAATGGGAGGGTCATATTGCCAAGCAATGTTATATAAGCCCAAGAGGAATAGTGATGAACATGGTTCAATGATAATGGTATTGCTGTGCAAGCTCAAGAAGTGGTCAAGCTTTATTAGAGGAAGAAATAGCATTTTTGGCAGATCAGACTTCCTGGACATTCAAAACTCTCGACAGTCATGGACCACAATGCTGCTTATCAGCGATGATAGGAGGCCTATGGACTTGATTGTGATGACTCAACTCAGCAAGATTGTCTCATGGCCAATCTCTCAAGGAATGGCTCAGATGCACGTCACTGAGGTACACAAATCCAGTAATCCTAAACTATGACTTATTCAATCAAAGTGAGCAGCTAATGACGTCTTCTGAACAATCCATGATGTGGGTAGACAAAACTGACTAACCAGTGATAGCAATATCATCCTTAATCTCAGTATCTAAGTGGAAACACAACAGGAAAACTGTCAGAATTTCTACTCTTTGCTCAACAAGGATGTCCTGATTTGTCTATGTTTGATCAAATTAAGAACACAAGTGACGCATTGCACACTGTAATAAAGCTTGAACTACCGAGGCTGACAGCTATTAACGAAGGAGGTTCAAGATTGAACTGAATGCATAATGTTGAAAAAGTTTTTCAGGCTCAAATGGAACGTTTGCCAGAGATTGTACGTCTTAAGCTAATCTTTTTGAATCAAGGAAGAAAAGGACTGTTAATGAAAAACAGTTTCTGAAGTCAAAATGATTTGAAATTGGAGAAAAACGAAATATTGATAGAGAAATTGGCTTTAGAAAAGAAAATTAAGCAACTTGACAACATCATTTTCAAAAGAGGTCAATCTGCACAAACTGTTCATATGATGACTAAATCCAAAATTTGTTATGATCATTCCTCTAAACAAGCTATCGGTTTTGAAAAACCTTTCTATCTGAAAAAGGCTCGGGAGTCAAAGCCAAAGCTGTATGACGGGAATACCATTCTTAAAATGGATACTATTGTGATTCCTGATTCTGATGAAACATTAGAGCTTAGTGAAGAGAGTCGTTCAAAAATGCTTTTGAAAGAACAAGATCCATTGTTTGAGAAACATAGAGTGAACACGAAACCCATCAATTATGCCATTCTTAATAACGATTACTACAAACGATTTGTTCGACAATCTGATTTATATAGTGAACATGCCTATTGGAAAGCGACTTCGGTCCCAGCTTTAGACCCATCTCATTCTTCCACAACCGTCATAGTTGAGGTTCCAAAAGAACTTCCTAAAGTAAGTATGGTGAATACTAGCTTGAAAGAGCTTAAACGCTATCTTACTGGCTTTGATCAGGTTGTCAAAGAAAGAACCACTGCCACAGCTATCACTGAGGGCACGTGGGGGTTTGAACATACAAAGGCTTGTTTTCGAGATGAAATCATTCCATTTATAAAAGAATTAAAAGATATCTTCAATAACTTCAACCAATACTTGGTTGAAGAACTTGCCGATGTCCAAAAAGTCTTTTATCAAATGGAACAGGCTGTCGAACAACATCGCTTGGAGTCCAAAACTTTCGAAGTTAAAATGAATCAAGTTTTGAGTGAAAATGAACGACTCTTGGCACAAGCCATTGATAATGATATTGTAAAAACTGTTGTGAATTTATCTCTGAATGAAGGTTGTGAAACTGTGAATGAATGTCAAAGGTGTCTCGAACTCAAGACTGAGCTTCTCAATAAAAAGGATTTTGTTGATAAAGAAACTTACGAAAAACTTTGTAAGAGTTTTACGACTCTTGAAAAACATTGCATCACTTTGGAAGCTGATTCTCAACTTAATCAGGAAATTTTTCAACTAGAAAACAGTGTTTTAAATCAAAATGCTCCAAGTTTTACTCAGTTGTTTGAATTAAGTGAATTGAGAGCTCAGTCTCAAGCAAAAGACACAGTCATTGTCAAGTTGAAAGAGCAAATTAAGTCCTTAAATGGAAATATGGATGATCGAACAGTCAAAATGGACATGGATGAAATTGAGACTCTTAACATTGAATTGGAACATAGAGTGACAAAACTTGTTGCTGAGAATGAGCATTTGAAACAGACTTATAAGCAACTTTATGACTCGATTAAACCAAAACGTGTTCAATCAAAAGAACAATGTGATGCGTTAATCAAGCAAGTCAATATAAAGTCTGGGGAAATTTCTGATTTAAATGCAAAACTTCAGGAACAAGGTTTGGTTCCAAATGTATCTAAGGATAATATGGAACCAATCACGCCTAAATTGTTGAATAAAAGGACTGCTCACTCCTCGTATATTAAGCATACCCAGGAAGAAGCTTTGGTCCTTAGGGATATAGTCGAACATGTAAAAGCGAATTATCCTCAAGATTCACTTTTAGAGTCTGCCTTTAGGTATACCAAAGTCATTCAGGATTTGCTTTCACACATAAGTAGATCATGCCCTAGCATCAACAATTGTGGTCCTCAATTAATTGAGGTCACACCAGGAAAAACGGAAAGAAAGTTAGGTTGCCGATCATCACATCCACAGAAAACACTCAAAACACCATTCTCGACTTCAAACATAGTTTCTAACAAGCGTGTGTTGCATTCTACTGGAGTAAGCTTTCTACTAGTGCTAGCAGATCACAACCTTCAGGCAATACAAAGAATGATTGTGTGATTCTGCAAAAACACCAAGTAGTACTTCGTAGGAATTATAAGTAGAAGCTCACCTAGGGTACGTTAATCTATTTTTGAATATATAGAATGGTTACTGTTTTGTTCATGGATCTACGGTTGTGCAGAATCTTAAGAAACAAGATAATTCTAATTATGTCTGTATTCACCGTGATGATTGCATGCCTTCTGATAACTTGTGTGTTTCTAATGCTGTGAATGTTGTGAATCTGTGTAAACACTAAAAAGAAATAAATCTAAGAATGATATTTGGAAACCAACAGAAGTTGTTTACTCAATAGATATATTTGTGGAGACCTAGCCGTCGGACTTCACTATTGTAGAAATGTGTGCCCTTAACTAGGATTACCACTATAATGAAGTCCTTTAGGAAACCAATAGTTCTAGACTCTACCCCCCTCTGAATCACCCAAACCTGTGGTTAAATTGGTATACTCACGGAAACCTAGGAAGAATAAAAATGCTGAGCCTGTTAGCAAAACTAAGGTTTTACAACCAATGTCTGCTAACAAAAAGGAACCCAGTAAATCCTGGGGATCCACAAATACCAATATTCCATCTACTTCTTTGAATGAATGCAGGTTGTCCAAATCGTCCTCTGGTATTTGGATTCCGGTTGCTCGAAGCACATGACCGGAGATCGCTCTCAGCTCACCAATTTCATCAGTAAATTCTTGGGTACAGTTAAATTCGGAAATGATCAAGTTGCAAAGATAATGGGTTTTGGAGACTATCAGATTGGGAATGTTACTATTTCAAGGGTTTATTACGTTGAAGGACTTGGGCATAATCTATTTTCTGTGGGACAATTCTGTGATTCCAATCTTGAAGTGGCTTTTCGTCAACACACATGCTTCATTCGCAATCTAGAAGGTGTTGATTTACTGACGGGATCTCGAGGGGATAACCTTTATACACTCTCACTTGGGAATATGATGGCATCCTCTCCTATTTGTCTATTGTCAAAGGCGTCTAAAACCAAGTCTTGGTTATGGCATCGTCGTCTTTCTCATTTGAACTTTGGTTCTATCAATCATCTAGCACGACATGGACTTGTACGAGGTCTCCCTAAGCTCAAGTTTGAAAAGGATCACTTATGTTCTGCATGTGCATTAGGCAAAAGTTCAAAGAAACCCCACAAACCCAAATCTGAGGACACCAATCAAGAAAAACTCTATTTGTTGCATATGGATCTGTGTGGGCCAATGCGTGTCGCAAGTGTCAATGGAAAGAAGTACATCCTCGTTATTGTCGATGACTACTCTCGATTTACATGGGTGAAATGTTTGCGATCAAAAGATGAAGCTCCAGCTTTTATTATCAACTTTTTGAAGATGATCCAAGTACGACTTAAGGAAACCGTCCGACGCATCAGAACAGATAATGGAACTGAGTTTGTTAATCAGACATTGCGTGAATATTATGAGAAGGTTGGCATCTCTCATGAAACATCAGTTGCACGCTCTCCACAGCAAAACGGTGTTGTTGAAAGACGAAATCGTACACTAATTGAAGCAGCCCGCACTATGTTAATTTATGCAAAAGCTCCTTTATTTATTTTCTAATGGCCGAAGCGTTGCCACAACCGGTATATACACAAAATCTTGTCATGATACGTCGTCGTCACTGTAAAACACCATACGAAAAGCTTTTACACTGACAAACCTCGCCCGATCTATCGAATCTCATGATTTGGTGCACTCTTCTACCCAACAAATGATTGCAAGAATGTGGGCAAGTTACAACCGAAGGCTGACATTGGTATTTTCTTTGGCTATGCACCCACGAAGAAAGCATTCAGATTGACAACAGACGAAAGTACCATGCGAAAATTGCAACCAGATTCATGTTGACTTTGTGAGCTACCGCTCGATGCTTTTGAACACAAGCATTTCAGACCCGCACTTCATGATCATGACTCCTTAACAATCAGTTCATGACTCGTGCCAAACCCCCCTCCTCAACACATTTTGGTACCACCTTCGAGATCTGACTGAGATGTTTGTTCAACCAATTGTTTGATGAAGTCACTTTATCCCCTACCTTATGTTGATTTACAAGCACCAGAAGTCATTGCTCCTATTCCTAAAGTAGTTGCACCTGAACATGCTGTATTAACTAGCTCACCTTCCTCAACTACAGTTGATGAAGATGCACCATCACCAAGTAACTCTCATACAACACAAGAAAACTCAACTCCTAATCATTTTTTCATAATGTTGAAAGAAGATATTCATGATATGAAGTTCGCACATATGGGGTAATGATCCGTACTTTGGTATTCTAATTCCAGAAGTTGCTTCTGATCAACCTCATCATTGATGTTATTCATACGATTGTGCCTCCCGATCACCAAGTTTCTGAACACAATAGCAAATGGACTAAGGACATCACTTGAGAAGAAAATCCGGTGATCGTGACAGACCAGTTTCCACACTAACACAACTCCATGAACAAGCTTAATTCTGTACTATGAAAGCCTTTCTCACATCAGTCGAACCTTAGAGCTACAAAGACGCATAACCCAAGCAATGTTGGATTAGCTATGCAAGAGAACTTTATGAATTGAAACGACTTGAAGTTGGAAACTTGTTCCTCTCCTGATAAAGCATTGGTCATCACTCTTAAGTGGATCTATAAGGTTAAGCTTGATGAGTTAGGAGGTATTCTGAAAAACAAGGCTCGGTTGGTCGCTCGTAGTTATCGTCAAGAAGAGGGAATCGACTTTTGAAGATCCTTCGCTCCGGTTTGCAGATTTAAGAGGCTATGACGAATTTTTTCTAAGCTTTGCTGCTCAATATGAACTGTTGTTTAATCAAATGGATGTGAAGACTGCGTTGAATGGTAATCTGCGGAAGAGTTTAATGTTAGCCAACCGACGGATTTTGTAGATCCAGACAAATCCTAACTACTTGTACAGCTGAAGAAAGCTCTTTATGGGTTGAAACAAGCTCCACGCGCGTGGTATGATATGTTGTCTTCATTCCTGATATCCAATGACTTCTCAAAAGGCTCAGTGGATCCTACTCTACTCAAAACCGAAGAGAAGGCAAGGAACACTACTGGTTACAATATATTGTCGATGACATATCTTTACTGCACTACTTCCTGAACTGGTGATCTATTCGCTAAAATCAATGTTTTCAAAATCAAGATGTTGATAATGGTAAATATATCATTTTTTAGACACAGATTTTCTCCAAAAGTCCTAAAGGCATCTTCAATAAACCGAATCTAAATATGCTCTTGAATCACTAAAGAAATATGGCTTTGAATCTTGTGACCTAGTGGATACTCCCATGGTGGAGAAATCCAAACTGGATAAGGATAAAGAAGGGAAAGCTTTAGATCTATCACACTATCGTGGTATGGAATTGCACCCTCCTTTATCTTACATGGCCAGTATACCGACCTATAATGTTGCTATATGCATGTGTGCCCGGTATCAGGCTCGGCCTACCGAAAAGCACTTAAATGAGGTAAAAAGGATCTTTCGGTATCTAAAAGGAACCGTACATCGGGGACTTTGGTATCCGAAGGATTCTTCCATTGCACTAACAGCATTTGCAGATGCGGATCATGCTGGTTGTCAAGATACACGCCGTAGCACATCTGGTAGTATAATGACAAATTTTGGGTGATTAGACTATATGATCTGGTCGTCTAAAATGTAGAAAAGCCTGCGATAATCCATATGGAAGCTGAATATATGCTTTTCCGTTGTTTTGGCTCAAAATCCTTTGGATGAGATCACAGCTTACCGACTATGGCCTTGGATTCAATAAAATTCCAATGTACTATGATAACAAAAGCACTATTGCCTTATGCTGCAACAACGTTCAACATTCCAGGTAGAAGCTTATAGACATCAGATTTCACTTTATCAAGGAGCATGTTGAGAATGGGGTGATCAAACTTTATTTTGTCAATATGGAGTATCAGTTGGCGGACATCTTCACTAAACCCCTTGCAAGAGAAAGAAATGAGTTTCTGATCAACAAGCTGGGTATGCGAAGTTTTACGCCGGAGACCTTAAAACAATTAGCGGATAAAGATAAAGAATAGTGGTGGTACCTATTCATATATCCTGTATAATATGTATATATTAAAAAAATCATAAAAACTAAAAAGATTTTTATTTTTAGAAAACTTTTATAAAATCAAAATACAAAAACATAAAATCTTTAAAACCAACGAAAAAATTAAAAAATGAGAAAAATATAAAAATAAGTAATAATGGCATGTCTTCTGAAAATCGATAACATTTACGGTCTAAGAAATATCATTCACTAATGATACGAGGCTGTAAATGAAGTTCGACCCGAAGTTCCAAATGTTTTCAAAACATGCCAAATGGCTTGCTATTATTTAAGACAACAACCCGGTCATCATCTTAAAGGCAAGTATTTCAAAAAGAAAACTTGACCTCTCAATGAGATTTATTCTCGGGAATTATCTACTTTATGACCATGCAAAGGCTTGTGATTACTTTGCATCACAACCCGTGCTTCCTATATTACAATAAGTGTACGTGTCAGTGCGCTTATGTGGTAAAATAAGAGAAATCTTATTTTTGGTGTTTGTTTTTCAAAGATATAACATTCCTTCATCAGAAAATGTTTTTTTTTCAAAGACATTTGACTTCTCAAACAATGACTACAACTCTTTAAATAGAAAACGGGTCAATGTTTGAGGGGGAGAAAATGTCAAAAAATCTTCTTCATAATAATCATGAGCTTAATTGGAAAAAGGTTTTAAACAAATAACGGAATATCATTTAAGGAAAGATAATTGAGCTTAGCTTTCGTGTGCCTTATATGTTATGTGTTTTTGCCTTTAGGGAGTAATTATGCAAATATAAGTTTCTTAGGTACTTTAGTTAAAACATTAGGGACCAAATGTGCCATATGTTAAACTTTAAATGCCTAATAAATCTTATATGTATGAATTTAAAGGGTTAAGTAACTTGAGGGGCCAAATGTGTCAAAATTATTTTTTTGTTAATTACCCACCCACCCCACCCCGTTCCATGTTTACACAAACACACATACTTCACATTTTCTATTTTTACACTCTCTCTCGATCGATCATCATCTTCAGTTGTTAACTCGATTAAGGTACATGTAGGTCCAAAGTCTTGGATCTGTTTAGCCTTTTGTAAGACAATAGCTAACTTGAATAAATCTAAATCAACTATATGA